>JAXQGS010000217.1:0-25204 GCA_037040325.1 Mucor sp. M7501 | reverse complement strand
GGACAATTACACAAAATGTCATTATGTAAACAGCAGGTATTTCTCTAGACCTATACATGCAAAATTGAACGAGGAATTTAATGGTGTTAGTTTTAAAGCGATTTTTTTAGTCTGTGGGGAGTAACTGTCAAGAAATGCAAAACACGTTTTTGGAGGAAAGGTCTACAGACACCATAGTAAAATGATCTGAAGACACTTTTACATGTTCCTTTGCGTTTCTACGATTGTTTTGAGCATAGAAACACCATAGTAGAAAACTTCATTTTCGAGGTGAAAACCTCCATCATCCAAAATCATCGATTTTTCCCTTGCTAGTACAAGGCAAAATTTTCCAAAAATCGATGATCAACTCAATCCCCTAAAAATTGCTGAAAAGTGATCCATACCCTAATGTCAGGTCGTAGAACACGATGGCACCTGTTTTGAGGCCGAGATCGCGCTTTGTTGGCAAGATACAAGCGATTTAGACGCTTGATTTTACAGTGGTGAATACATTTGAGGGCTGCTCACTGAACATTGCGCCTATTAACATCTAATTTGAATGTCTGTAGTTTATCATCTAGCGAAACAGTGCATTATGCGTACAAGAAGAACACACAAGAAGCTTGGATCGAGTTTGGTATTACCTCAATTTCAGATGTGCTGTGCAAATGGTCAGGCTATGCTTGAGGTGCATAGCAGCAGAAGGTGAGAGATTTACTGATCAGAAACGATGCGATTGCAAAGGAGCTCAAGAAGAGCAGTACTAAGACTCGCAATCCAGCAATGAGTTTCGCCTCTATAAACGCTGATCTAGACAGAGATTATGCGAACGAGGAATATGGTGCCTGCGCATTCCGCATCTGCGGAAATGTTCATCACCGTAGTCAACTTTTTCACCATAGCACGGGGTTGGATTGCAGCTCGTATATGATATATATATCCAATGTACTACGCTGGATTTTATATTGCTCTCACCGCCAACAGCTAAATATTGCCTTATTATGCATCAGAAAACCACGCATATCAAAAAATCACTACCGATATCAACGCAACTCTACCCGTCTTGATCAAAAGCCCACAGATCCGGCACATGGATCGAAAAATAAGCTTGTTCATCATGTAACACAAAGCCATTTGCATCCAATCAATCAATCGTTGAAAATTATTAATCACAATTGGCTCAATTGAAGGATCTGATAAAAAAATCATCAAACCAACCTGGGGAGAAAAGGACTGTTCAAATATTTAATACATTGGAATCAACAAAACAAAATATACCTCTCTTTTACTGCTTGTTCGCCATGTGGAGGTCATCAACAATTATTCAGGGCAACTGCTCAGCACTACGCTACAAAGCAAAATCAGCCATCTTATCGAAAAGACGGCCATGTATGGCACCCACCTTGAACACATGCAGACCAATACTATACCCTTTGATTCAACATCAAACAAGTCGATTCCTCGGCACTGAGCATCCTCGTACTAGCCACATGCATGCTGATGACTTTGCTTCGATGCTAGAGCACTCAAGTAAGATTGAACATATTAGATTACTCGTTGCATAGATTGCTGATGCTATGCATGTCCAGGTAAAAAGGGAATGCAGGTTACTTGGATTGGATTTGTCTCCAATGTTGGACTGACAGTGTCAAAAGGAGTTGCAGGGTGGTAAGCTATAAAGCTTTTATAACACCTAGTCAATACGGAAAACACTCAATCGATGGTATGTAGGTTCATGAACTCGGCGGCGCTACTGGCGGATGCATCTCACTCGTTCAGTGGTATGTAAATGTCCTGTAGTACAATACAACAATGTAAGCTAATAATACTTATCAGATCTTTTGAGCGATTTTGTTACATTATACACATTCAAAATGTCAAGAAAAGTACCAGACAGCACCTTTCCGTACGGATATGGTAACGCAATACATGATTAGATTGAACGCTCCTTGACTCAACCTCCATCTTGTCATAGGCAAATATGAAACGATAGGATCACTATCCGTCTCTGCCATACTAGTGGCGGGGAGTATCGGCATCGGTATACATTCATTCGACCTGCTGCTGGATATATGGAGCCACCATCACGGCCAAACAGCTCAGACGCTGAGCGCTGCCGTTGCATCAACGGTAACGACAGCATCTGATCATGCCAATCAACAACAGAATATACTAGACCCCAATGCTGCCTGGTTTGCATTGGCAAGCGTTGCCATTAAAGAATGGCTGTACCGCATTAGTAAGTGTACATAAGCAAGTTCTGCAAAGTGGCTGTGGCTGAATAGAGTCATTTCATGTATGCTACATGTACTGACTGCCTTGCTCCCTACTTTTCTACGCTCCTTTTTCTTTGTATAGCTCTCAAAGTGGGTCAGAGTGAGCGCAGTGATGTCCTAGTTGCAAATGCATGGTATATAAATAGCAATCGAGGGACAAGAACTTGACATATTAACATAAATGTGCATGAACAATAGGCATCATCGGTCAGATGCTTATTCTAGCTTCGTTGCCCTTGTAGCAATAGGAGGATCCTACGCTGGAATGCCTATTTTTGACCCATTGGGAGGTATCGTCGTTTCAGGAATGATATTCAAGAGCGGGTTGGACATTATGCGACAATCGACAAGGGAGCTGCTCGACAAAAGCATAAGCGAGAGTGAATTGGACCAAATCAAGTCCATTGTTGCCTCCGTCAAGGTAACGGTATTTCGCAATTGACTTTAAGGGCACTGATTGATGAACTGTTTTAACAGAACAAGGAAGCTGACCTGCTGGATTTCTACTCTATTCGCGGTCGGAAATTCGGTCCATTTCACCATCTGGACCTGGTCATTCAATTGAATCCTCAATTGTCCATCACCAAAGCGCACGATATTGAGCAAAAAGTGAGATTAACGATCAAGCAGCACTGCAGCCATGTCCAGGAAGTGATTATCCATATAGATGCTGAGAAGCAACCTAGACATTTTTAAAATTATGCAAAAGAAATAGACCATTGATTTATCAAACTTTGACATGTACAAGTGAGCCCACAATCCGGAGCGAGACAACTCCCATGATCTCCTCTCTCCCTCCCCCCTGTGTCACTGGATGCATTATAAACGGAATATCCGATTTATCGTTAATTTATACCATAGATTACTTAAAACAGAACACCCGAATGTTTCAAAGCATTGAAAATCTTGAGATAAATGAACATATCTCGATGAGACGGTACAGGCTTTGTTTCAATTCATCAGCCTGTCTGATTGACAACATTTGTTTCAGACAAGAAACAATAAACAGGTACAGCACTAATGAGTTATAGCAGAGGTAATAAGTGGTAATTTTATTTTGTAATTAAAGAAAAAAAAATGGTATTCATAAGGAGGAGAAACTTGGTATAATGTGTATAATAAATATCCAAATAAATAATCTTAAGATTAGATATAGAAAATATTTTTGCGTATAGTGTGTGCTGCGGTTATATATAAATATGTGTATTGCATAGAATTGTGGCTATAATAATCTTGTTGTTTGCTTGCTTATATATGTGTAATAGGGGGGATCATTTTGTTTTTTGGTGTAAATAAATAAATAAAGCTTATACAAAGAAGAGCTCCATCATTCTGAATAGTCAAATGGCAGAGAATCTAGACGCGATCGAAGTTCGAATAAAATATCAGTCCACTCTTGCTGAAATTTGTGAGATCTGTCTGAATGTAATGTCTGCATCAATTGTTGGAAGCGGCTCAAGCAATTGTTCACTGCCTCTGTAGTTGTAATCAAATCGCCACTGTAGTAAATGGAGCCTTGAGACTCAATAGCATAAGCCATCTGCACATTGAGAAAGTTAGTCATCCATGTCAATTGCATGTGTAGTGCCACAACATACCTCATCTACTGCTAATCGGTACAAGTCTTCAAACTCGTCAATCTGCTTGTCTTCAATCTCATGTATGTACTCTGCTGACGCTCTTCGGCTGCTGTTGGTACTGCTGGTACTGTGTTCGTCAAAGAATGATGTGCACGACGATGTGGATGAAGATCTGCGCCGTATGCGAGGGAACCATCTTGTAGGTGACAAGATGATGGTAGATGTCTCTTCTGAAATGTTGTTAGTAGAGTGCTGATGATGGTGACATCCGCATGAACAGCATGATGCCTCTTGTTGTTGCTTGTTGCTTTGATTGTGGTTGAATAAACGAGATGTTAATGAAGGCATTTTGAGCTTTGGAATTTTGTATTTACAAGTGAAATTGAGAGGTGAAAGAAAGAGAAGATGTTGAACGTAAATGTGGCATATATTTATATGGTTTTTTTTTCTCTCCCCTTGTCCCCCAAAGCATTGATCTCTCTCCCCCCACCAACACCACCACCACCACCCCCTTCTCTCCTCACTCCTCGTTCCGATCTCCTTAAGTCGACCCCTCTTGTAACAATTGTTTCATTGTGCTACCATGCTAACAAAATCCAACTAAAACACCTGTACTTATCATATAATTTCTAGTGTTTGTATTGTTCAGAATACACATACAATTTGTATTAATATGGCATTGTGTGTTTACCACAATGCTTGCTGTTTTACATGTGATCCGCTTTGATAGATGTTTGTTATTAAGCTATTATATTGTTCAAGGAGTTATGAAGGAGACGAAAAAATAAAAAAGCTCCTTAATCTTGATTAACCACTTTCTGTTGTCGCTGCTGCTGCTGCTGCTGCTGTACAGGTAGGCAAATGACAACAATTGTAAATATAGATGGAGCGAATTCAACTTGAAATAAGCAGGGATTTCTATTTCTGTCAATAAAAAGCTCCTGGTATAGTAGTAGCCATGGTCTTTGGTAATCAGAAAGTGTAATATTTATATTTGCTCTTTGTGCAATATAGAACAAATGATGCTGTTACCAATATATGTAGATCAAAGAGAACAACATCTTTTTTTTGTAGCATGCCCGATCAAGCATACATGATGGTATAGCATCATGCTTGTGCAACCAATGCGTGAGTGTGAGTGTATTGTGGTTATCATGAAGTCAATTTTATTTCACCTTATCAATGACAATCTTGTAATTATGAGCGTGTGTGTGTGTGTGTGTATGTGTTTCAATGCGACATGATATTAATGATATGATAGGATGAATAAAGGGTATGATGATTTCTACCAAGTATAGTTATAAACAATAATGAAACGAGCCGTTGCAATCATATAAAAGATGAATCTTGTCTCTCTCTTTCTCTCGCTCTCTATCCATGTGTTCATTCGTCTTGTGATCTACTAGCTTTGTTTGTTTTCTTCATTGTCTTTAGCATTGATTTGACTTCTTCCACTTCAAGAGACACGCTTGCATCCAAATCCGCATAATTTCTACACAATGGACATGCAAATCCGGGATGATTCAGCAACAATGGACGCAGACACTTGTAATGGAATGTGTGAGAACAAGGTGCAACAAAGAGTGCCTGGAACGGTGCAATGGCAAATAGGCAAATGCAGCACTCATCCACATGAATATCCTCATCTGTCTCTTCTTGTTGATTCTGCTTGTCGCTGCTGCTGCTGCTGCTGCTGCCTAAGGCGCCAAACTCGATTCGCTCCATTGATTGGGTAATAGTAGAAATATGGTTAGGTGGTGTGGCTAAATTGCGCAGAGAATTGTAGGTTTGCAAGCTATAGTGCGGGCAAGAATCTTTAGTCTGCTGAATACCACTGAAGCGTCCCGTCGAAACTTACTTGTATCTGTTCATGTTTTCAATCTGCTGCTGATTCTTGTTCAATTCCAATCGCATCTTTACAGCACGGTAAATCTCTATACATGGTGGGTGGATTGTGTCATTATCGCCAAATAAAGAACTCAACTCTTCTGAATACCTTGGGTTCCTCCTTGATAGTCCACGCCGAGCTGAATTATATCATTGTCATGGAGCTGGAATGGCTGCGATCGTTGATTCGGGCCACACAGTCGTCTGCTATTGAGAAATGTGCCTGACGAAGATTCCAAATCACGGATATAGACCTGTTATACACAATGAGCACCATGCCTTTTACCCAGCAAACCCTTCCACACTGTACCTTGCTTCCTTGCACAAATATCTCTGCGTGTGTTCTGCTCACCACCTTACTCCTAAAAGTCATTTGCTTTGCTGATGGTGGTTGCGGTCTTTTATTGTTTTCAGCAGCAATGGAGCGTCCAATATGTACAACTGCTGAGCCGTTCAGCGTAAACTCCATGATTGGAAACACAAGTGCGCTGCTCGAATCAAGATGTGGTACTATACGCAATTTATGTTGATTTTCCTCCATTTGTTATCGCTTGAATATGGTATTGAGGAGAGAAGAAAAAGAGTGCAAGGCGGTGCGTGATAGAGCAGAGAAAAAATAGCAAGAAAGGAGGGAAAAATGAGGAGAATATCAAGGATAAAGAAAAAGTGTGCTATCAAACTGTTGTAAAAAGAGTATAAAGAGGTGTGAATCCGTTCTCTGTCTATTTGTTTATCGCAACAGCACAGGGAAAAAAATCTTTAATTCAATTCGCCACCTTAAAAATCTTCTGTTACTGAAACCAATGTGGGGTAGTAGTAAGCAGTAGTAGTGTATAAAGAAAAAAACGATGCTAGAAAGCGTAAAAAAAAAGTGCAAAAAAGAAATGCAACATGCTATGTATCAGCTTATCGTTTCTTTTAATAGAAATCAAATGCCTTTTGCTACTACATGAACACCAGCCAATTCTTGTGTAATCTCGTTTTGTTCTTCTTTGCTCAGTTAACAGGATGAAACTGGTTCGCCTCGACATGGCATTGCTGAGCCATTGACATGTATTTCTAGTAAACCTTATGCTATGCATTCCCATTCCAACCAAGCGATGGTACATCACTTTAATTGCCTAATCGCATTTGACAGGAACCCTATTGCCAGGACAACAACACACACACACACACAGCAAAAGCTGGAACTTCAATAAGCCACTCATGAACGAGCGAGAGATCCCCGACTTCAAACAAACAAAGGCAGGGGAGAGTTGATGGAAAAAAATCCTTGTTTTCGTCTACATCTTTCCATGAGCAACACATTTGCTAGCTTATTACGTAATTCAAGGCTCGCATCTTATGATCGCACCATCAGCCAAGTATACACAACGCCCTTGAAGCGCAAGCAGATTGGTGATTGGGGATTAAAGCGCAACTTGCCAACTGTTATTCGCACTCGCTATGCTACAATCGAAGCTTTGGACACAGCAGAACACCAAACACCTTGGCAGTCAGGCAATGATAAAGTGCTGTTTGTGAAGCGATGGAAGGAGAACTTCCCCGAGTCCAAGAAGCCAGCACCTCGTTCTGACCGTCAAACTTACAACATTGCCAAGATGACCCCTGTTGGCTTTAGACGATTCTTACAGCAATGTGCCAAACGTGCGCCTGAATTCCAGCAACTGCTCAAGCAGAAGGATTTGGTGCCTGACCAAGTGTACGAATACTTGGATATTTCATTTGCTGATACCGACAGTCTCGTGGGCCCCACCTATTCAGACTACACATCTGACGAGCCCTATGCTGTCGAAGGCCGTATTCTGAACGCAGGACGCCACGGTCATGCAGTTGGTGTTGGCGGTGTAGTGGCTCACTTGCCCAAGCGCCACTCATTGGGATTGCGCCAGCTGGGTGATAGAAGAGTGCGCACATTCTACGTCGAGAGTGCTCACATTGACGATGAAGGCAAGCCAAAGGTCGTGCTCACCATGACACCACCGGGAACAGCAAGCCTGCCATTCATGTTGGCATTTGACGACGTGGTGGACGACCAGCATCAAACAATGACTACTTCAGAAATGTTCCTGACAAGAAAGCAATCGATAGGCCGAGTGAGAGACGACCAAGACCAAGCAAAGGCCAACCCCAATCACGACCAATTGATGCGTAGAATCACAGGTTTAATCAGCAACACTAAATAGAAAGGAAATGTATTATATCAGAATAAAAGAGGCCCATCGCCCTGCAAAGCAATCCACGGCTGTGTCAATGGAACAACGGCGAAAGTAAGCGTCGCACTGTTGATCTGCTGGTAGTAGTAGTGTGCGTCCTAATTGTCCATACGCATTGCTGCCACAAGACCAGACATGGCCTTGATCTACAAAAGTCTGCCTTGAGTACGGTTGCTCTTTTGTATCCTTGCGTTTCTCCTAGTTACCATCCAACACCAATGTATGCGCTGATCCGCACGCTATTTTGGTGGCATTGATCTCTATAGGTTGATCATTGACATCCAAAAACACAGCCAAGGATACAACATCGTCATCGTCTTGCCTTGTAGATCCCCAGCCCAACCTCCCGTCCTTGGACCAACCAAACGTATACACATCGCCGCTTAGTATGACGGCAGAATGGAAGGGTCCACAAGCTACATCAGTCGCATTGCTTAGTCCACAAAAGTACTCGACCGCCGTGGGTGTTTTCAGCTCCTGTTGCTGGTAATCTACGCCACATTGTGATAAGCGATTGGATCCAAGTCCAAGCACAGGCACATCCAAAGAGTCTGTCAAAAACAAGACATGCGTGTGAGCAGCGCTCAGCCTTGTTACCTTGCAGCCAGGAGGAAAATGGAGCTTTTCAGAGTTCAATGTGTCTAGATTGTACTGCTCCACCTGCCCAGATGCCTGATTTAGCGTAAAGATGGTGCGTTGACCTTGACAGTAAACAGCCTGGTCAACTTGTGTCATGCAGTCAATATGCTCAGATGTCTCTGTCACAAACGACACGGTATGCTGTTCGTCGATCAATCCCATCATACTGCTAGGATCACCAAACATACTGATAATGTTGCTCTTTTGCAGAGATAGCTTCTTGAATTTAGAGAACCATGGCGGCTGAAATCCCCAAAATTGGAGCACGCCTTCATCTAGGTATAAAGTCGTGTTAACTTTGCTGAGCGCGACAAATGGCCCTCATCATTTACCATCCATGACAACAGTAGTTTCCCAGCTAGCAAACAAGACTCTGCTCGTGTGTGTGTGGCAGTAAGGGTCTCTTACAATGGCCTCGTCAGATTCTTTTGTTTGTCCAAAGGCGTTGAAGCCAAAGCTGTAAAGTCTATTTTGCATTGTCGTCGCTACAGAAATCGAAAGAGAGACCTCACTCCACAGGCCAGAATTTTAATCTATGACGAGCGACAACAGTCCGTGCAATAATCACAGTTCTGTAAAGGTTTCATAAAAGAACCTCGTATGGTTTATACCATCAATACAAATTGAAGCCCAAACGACTAGTAAGCAGCCAAACTCTGAGGATCTAGCTTTTCTACGATGCTCTATGTCTTTGTCAGTGGAAACAGTTCATTTACAGGTCTACCCTATATCTGAATTGCCTCTTACTATTCAAAAACAAGCAAATCACAGCTAAAATCAGACACATTTGAAGCGTGTTTTCTCGTGTTAGAAGCCAATTCAGACCACCAGAATAGCGCCAAGCAGTTGCTTTCGTCTAGCATTTACTTACTGACACCATCACTCAACTTTTTGGGGACCAAAAAAACACCACCAACATTTGATCAAAAAGCATGTATGACCCCTCATCAAAATCATTGAAAATCAAACGATCGCGTTTTTGATCCGAATAATGAGCACTTTTACTATGGCGTATATTAATTCAAAATGATTGTATTGATCCAACGCATCCGTCGAAATCTTGTTTGTGAGACCTTGATATAAAAATTTCCGACTTTCTGGGCAAAGTAGTCATTTCACATTTCCTGCAATTGCTCAATAAATTTATTCGAAACAAACTCTGCAAACAACACCATTCGATGCCTCTTAAAAAGCACTACAAGAAAGTATAAGGGGTTTTGGGTGTTTAGCGCAATTTTCATAGTCGAGTTTTCCAAAGTAAACAAATTGGTTCGCTTTTCGATCAAATCGGGCCAATCTGGGAAAAAGCCAAGCTGCATTTTGATTGGCTGACATCGGCGCCTATGACTATACTAAGCAAAATCCATGCCATTATCATCCTTATCATGAATGCAATGGATGAGGTGATCAAATTACAGTACAAAGATTTCAATGAGCATTAGAGAGAGTAGGCAGTTAGTATACTAGAGATAATATGGGGACACTATTTATGCTGGCGAGGTAAGTTTTGGAATACTGGTCAAGAATGAACGTGCTGCTGAATCTTCTTGCCGTCTTTCAGCAAATCTCAACGCTCTTTCCGCTGTTGATCCATGACAAGATGCTTCTTGGCATAGTACTATACTACTGCGAAACAAGTTTTTGGTGGGATGATTTACGTGCTACTACCTCGAATGTGCATCCCACCAATCAGCACTCGGACCTGACTGGAAGAAATTGATTACTATACAAGAATCACTGTGGCATTTTTGCGCTTCTTTTTTTTTTCTCCTCAAAACATAAAACACGATTAGCATAATGAACAGTGGAGACTTGAGATCTGCACCAGAAGACTCGAATCCAGCCAACAAAAAGCAAAAGACCTCACACGGCGACGATGAGCACGACATTTGGGATTCCATCAACCTGGAAAAACTCGATATAAAGGCTCTCTATCAATACATAAAATCAAGAGACAACAAAGTCGACGTACTGAACAGCGATGGATACAGTTTGCTCTATCTAGCAGCATATAACAAGAGCGTAGAGGCACTACGAATTTTGCTATTACAGCCCAATATGGATGTGAATCAGTTGAATGGACCTCATCATGAACTGGCTTTGCACGCTGCATGTTCAAAAGGCCTCTTTGACGCAGTGGAGCTTTTGATTGAACATGGATCTCTGCTGGATGTCAAGGACTCGCTGGGCCATACACCATTGACAAACGCTCTATTCTCCTGTTCGTTGCCGTGCGTTGAACTGCTTATTGAAAGTGGAGGACAAGGAGCCGACACATCCGTAACCGATGAGCAGGGCAACACGCTGCTTCACCTGGCTTCCACCAACAACTTTACTGCAGCAATTCCTCTGCTCATCTCTAAAGGGGTGCCCGTGGACAGCCTCAACCAGCGAGGACTGTCGCCACTAGCAGTTGCCATCAGTTTTGGATACATTGATGTAGCTCTAGCGCTGATAGACGGAGGTGCGAATGTGAATGGCAAGACTCGATTTGCAACCGTGCTACACCATGCTGTTACTTGGAATCGGCTTGAAATTGTCAAGAAGCTTGTCGAGTGCAAATGCGATGTGGATGTTGTCAATCTCCTCGAAGAAACGCCGCTGTATCTCGCTGTCCAGCAGAGAAAAATCGACATTGTCAAGTTTCTGATCGAGGATGCAAAGGCTGATCCGTGCTACATGTTGAACAACCCCACCAATACGACCAATTTGCCGCTATTATATGCAGCCAACCATGGATATACAGAAATGTGCAAAATCTTGCTGACGCCAAATACGTCCAGCTTTTTCGTGCAGACGGCAGCCGACATGAGTGGACGGGTTGGATTTACAGCTACCGAGAAGGCTTTGAGAGACGGTGTACACGGCAGATCAGAATCCACAACGCCATCCGTTGCTGCATCCACTGTGGAGAAGGACGACGAAGTAGCGTTCGCATCGCTCTTCAACACCTTTAGCGACGACGAAGATTAATGCCGCCTAGATAATAGACCCCCTTTTCAAACACATAAACATTCAATTGACTCTGTTTTTTTAACGTGTGCGAGTGTGAGTTGGATTTTTATTGATATCTAAATGTGCGAAAAAGTGATATGGATGATGCATTTTCCTTAGATCTCAGCGAGCTCACGGAGACGACGAACGGTGGAACGGACAGTGGCAGCAGCGGTAGTGCTATTGCATGGCAAACAAGCGTTAGTTTCACTGCACAAAACCCAACATTTCCCCCCATTCAACTTACGAGACAGTGTATGCACCACCAGCCATGGTCTTCTTACAACCCTTACACTTCCAGATACCAACGGCAGTACGCTTGACGGCGTCCTTACCACAGAAGGTACAGGTGTAGGTGGAATGTTGAGTGATTTCCATCTTCTTCACGGTCTTTCTGAGAGAGGCACCATAACGGGTACCGTATTTACCGGTGATTCCGACCTTCTTAGTGCGCTTAGCCTATGGATGATACACGTTAGAGGATGGATCGATGCATGGATGGATGGATGTTTGCTATTACCATTTCGTATATAGGTTCAAAGAGAAGGTTCAAACAGGTTTACATGGATTGATTTCTATTTTGGCATTGCTTCCGGACGTTGAAACTTGGACCAACACTAGTGGGGATTGGGGGTGTTTGTATATGAAGTGAAGCCAACATGTACACAGAACACTCCAACACTCCAACCTTGATTCACGTCACAAGCGAGCAAGTGCCATGCGAGGCAAATCAAAGGCCATTGGCATGTTGGATCATCACCCTGCCATGCGAATAACATGACCCACATGTGTGGTATTGAAACTGATCTACCTTTGAACAATGGCTGTAGGATTTTGCATTGTATTTGCCTATTAATAGACTAGAGTTGGGTCATTGTATGCAAATCCGATGCGACATTTAGTGTCAAATTAGACGATAGCCCACGAGACAGGTAACTAACAAAGCTATTCATTCAATTTATATGTGAGAACAGCCATCTGGACGAGTTGCTTGATGTCGAGATGGCCATGTGTAGTCTGTTGGATCCCACCAGTAGGCTCACTGCACTGCAGAGGTAAATGTCCGGTTCGAAGACAAACCACTGAGGTGCCGGGTTACAGAAATGTTTTTCAGCTCGCCGACCTTACAATGTCCATTTCAAAATTCGGGGTGACAAAAGACCTACATAGCCCAATGCCTAGGATGAACTTCCTCTTACTCTTGAAGCATCATTACAATGGTAAGAATTCAGCATCCATCTTTCATCACATCCAATGCAATCCATCAATGAAACGTATCCAAGTCGACATAAATCGGAAATCTGGAATATGGATTCAATCACTTTTGACATTTGACCAGCAAGCATCACACATCCTCGCAATTTCAAAATGAAAATGTAGAAGACGAGCAATGACACACCATCTTCTAACGAAAACACCAGCCCTATGTCGATACGTTTGCATTGGTGGACAGCATGGGAGCACAATGGACCCATAGCAGATTCGCTTATTCATACATCTCGTTCTCTTTCATGTAGGCTGCCGTCAAAGCACACGAACTCCGCAACAAGAACAAGGCCGAGCTTGTCAAGATTCTCGACGAACAAAAGCAACAACTTGCCAACATCCGTGTCCAAAAGGTTGCTGGTGGTAGATCTCAAGAAGTGTAAGTAGGCTTTGGCGTGTGTTTTGGGAGGGAGAAACCATGATACTCATGTAAATGTTAGTGGTGAAGCCCGTAAGAATGTTGCCCGTGTTTTGACCGTTATCAACCAAACCCAACGTGAACAACTCCGTCTTTTCTATCAAAAGAAGCGTTTCACTCCTCTTGATCTCCGTGTCAAGAAGACTCGTGCCATGCGTAGAGCTTTGACTCCTTTCGAGAAGTCCAAGAAGACTGTCCGTGAGCAAAAGAAGTTGGCCCACTTCCCTCTTCGCAAGTATGCTGTCAAGGCTTAAATTTAATGTAGCTACCGTCTTTGAGGCCTCTCCATCTTTGACTGGATGTTAATCTTCTTTCCGTTAATAAAGAGTCGAAAAGTTCAGCCAACATGATATTGCCCTGTGTGTCTTTGTATCGAGTGAAAGGGGACAGGTGATGTGTGCGTGCAATTCATTGTTTCATGATAAAGGTCTTTGTTTTGGCCAACATCATAAATCGGGTGGATTGTTATTATTGCATTCAATAAAGACACAATCAAACGAAATTTGTATATAAGCAAATGCACTTTTTCGATAACTGTGATCTGATCATAATAGCTCTTTCCTCCCCCTCCCCCTTCCTTTCATTTAATACACCCATTACATTCGTTTAGAACAATCATGCAGGACCATGCTTTCAGTAAATACTTTACCAAACAAGAATTAGAGAAAATCAGCAAATGCTTTACAAAGGATCAGCAAAAGGATGTCCTGGATCTCGGTGAACAGTGCGCCAATACCCCCAGAGGCCGTATCAGAAAACCCAGAGTCCGCAAGGCTGTGCCTGGCCATGTCGGGCGACCTATCAACAGCTTCATGGCTTACAGATCCAAAGTGCAAGCAGACATCAGACAGTTTTGTCCTACAGCAAACCACCGTGTTATCTCCAAGATTATTGCTAAATGGTGGAGGGCTATTGATGAGAGAGAGAAAGATGTCTATAGAGTCATTGCAGACAAGGCAAAGAAGGATCATTTAGAAAAGTAACTATTGAAGCGAAATGCAATTGACTGAATGCACATCACTGACCTGTTTCTTTATGCACAGACATCCTGGATATACTTTCCGTCCCAAGCCTAAAAAGAACAAGAAGCCTGCTGCCGCCAAAGCCAAGGAGGCTGACAAGAATGCCACTCAAGAAGATGCCAAAGACCCAGACTACATGCCATCACCACAATTCTCCTGCAGAGTTGAGAGGGAATATTACTATCAGCAAGAGCAACAGTATCAGCTCCAACAAGTACCATTAGCTTACGCGGATCCAGTACTGAATGAAGGCGCATCATCTCTCTATTTCCAGCCCTCTGTCGACTATGTTCCTGTGCCCCTGGAAGGTGGTTTGAATCTTGACACAAACAATGCTACCATGTATGTTGATCCTGCCTTATTACACAATGGTTATATGGACATCAATGCCGCTGATCCCATTTCCTTTGGTCTTGAAACTGACCCCGCCATGTTTGCCTTGATGACCAACTCGACGCCTTCCTCTCAAATGTTGGAGACACCTTCATTGGACTACTTCCAGTCGCCTGTTTCATTGTCTCATCCAGTATTAGGTCATCAATCATCCGGATATCAACAAACAATGGAGCAAGCAATGCAGCAGCAGCTGGATACCCCTCATCTGCTCGATCAGGCCGTCATACCTGCGGATTACAGTAATAAGTATGGCAAGTTATTCGATAGTTTGGATAGCAGCTCCTCCGCATCATCGTCCGATCTTTCGCATATGCCTATCTCCAGCACCCAAGCAAACAATGACTTTGTCAGTTACATGTATGGCGCAGGCAATTCTAATATCACGTTTCCAGAGCAACAAGAGCAATGGTTAAATTATCATATCAATTAGCCTCATCTAATAATAACTAAAATGATGTTTATCATTTTGTAACAAATAAAAAACCAAGTAATCTAATTTTGGATAAATACGCAACCCTAAACTTGGAAAAAAAACAAATGACAAGGGCCTCTTTATCTCATACATTATATATAATACACCTTGCTTTTTTGTCTTTTTTTCTACAACCTCTTTATCTCCAGCATACACAGACACGTTACCATGGCAACCGGGCGATTACCTGAACCAGCAAACACTGAACACTACAGCAGAATACCCTTTCAATTCACTGAAGAATGTATTGTATCTCCATTCGTTTGACTATGATTCTCTCTGATTTGTTCCTTATTTTCCCACAGTATCTTCAAAAAATGTGTTTTTGAGGTTGCCTGATTCATTTTCTCCACTGGAGCGAATGCTGCTACAAGCAACAGGCAACTTGCAGAGAATCATGTCTGCCTACTACAATGTGCCCAGCCATGTCAAGATACTGAAAAATGATACGGTGCCAAATAGCGATTACATGCAATACGACAGAAAAATTGTCATGTATTTCGAGAATAAGCTAGCCTACGAAGCGGATTCCATCCTGATTGTCAAGGATGCCAATGTGCTCGAGTTGATTGAAAAGCACAAGTATGGCTTGGGTCAAATATTTGGGTAATTAAGCGACTAAATTGCATGAAATGTTGGATCCAAATCATCTGAAATTGTACGCACTCTTTTAGTCACACTCATAGATCGCCCGATTTCGTATTACATGCCATTGGTAGACATGGCAACGCGCCAGGGGCCAGCTTCTGGAGAGATTACAGCTTGACGATACCCGATGTGCTTGATTGCTTTATCAGAGAGACTTTTGTGCAAGATCTGTTTGAAAAATACACTGGAGGCTGCGAGGATGGCACGATTTGGTATAGCTCAAATTACGCTACCCCACCACCCGCTTCACCTGTCAAATTGAATTGATTGGGAACCATCACATCGAATTTGCGAGAAAGAAATGTGACTAGTGAAAACTTTTTGAAATTCTATATCCTTCCATTCTGAAAATAAACCAAATCTCATATAAAAGCGAAAAGGAGAGCCCAAAGAGCCACGCTTCTGTTCTCTTTACTGTAAATTTATACAAAATGTCTGCCGAAACCGAGACCTTTTCTTTCCAAGCTGAGATTTCTCAGTTGATGAGTTTGATCATCAACACCTTCTATTCTAACAAGGTAACTATAAGGGGTTTATTCGTGCCTGCAATGACACGCGACTGACATGTCTCTTTTCAGGAAATTTTCTTGCGTGAATTGATCTCCAACTCTTCTGATGCTTTGGACAAGGTTCGTTATCAATCCTTGACTGATCCCTCCGTCCTCGATGCTGAGAAGGATCTCTTCATCCGTATCACCCCTGACAAGGAAAACAACATCTTGTCTATCCGTGATACTGGTATCGGTATGACCAAGGCTGATTTGGTCAACAACTTGGGTACAATCGCCAAGTCTGGTACTAAGGCTTTCATGGAGGCTCTCTCCTCTGGTGCTGATATCTCCATGATTGGTCAATTCGGTGTTGGTTTCTACTCTGCCTACCTCGTTGCTGACAAGGTCCAAGTTATCACCAAGCACAACGATGACGAGCAATACATCTGGGAGTCTGCTGCCGGTGGTTCTTTCACTATCACCCGTGACGAAGTCAACCCTTCCATTGGTCGTGGTACTGAAATGCGTCTTTTCATGAAGGAAGATCAAGTAAGTTTATTTTATGACATTGGAGAGTGTTGGCACTGGGTTCCTGACCCTACTATTTTTCTAGCTCGAATATCTCGACGAGAAGAAGATCAAGGATATCGTCAAGAAGCACTCCGAATTCATCTCTTACCCTATCCAACTCGTTGTTGAGAAGGAAGTTGAAAAGGAGGTCTCCGATGATGAGGAAGAAGTTGTCGCTGAAGAAGGTGCCAAGATCGAGGAGGTCACTGATGAAGATGACAAGAAGGACGAGAAGAAGAAGAAGACCATCAAGGAAACCGTTGTCGAGAACGAGGAACTCAACAAGACCAAGCCTCTCTGGACCCGTAACCCTGAGGATGTCAAGACCGAGGAATACTCTGAATTCTACAAGGCTCTCTCCAACGATTGGGAGGATCATTTGGCCGTCAAGCACTTCTCTGTTGAAGGTCAACTCGAGTTCCGTGCCATTCTCTACGTTCCCAAGCGTGCTCCTTTCGATATGTTCGAGACCAAGAAGAAGAGAAACAACATCAAGCTCTACGTCCGTCGTGTCTTCATCATGGATGACTGTGAGGATTTGATGCCTGAATGGCTCAGCTTCATCAAGGGTGTTGTCGATTCTGAAGATCTCCCTCTTAACATTTCTCGTGAAATGCTCCAACAAAACAAGATCTTGAAGGTCATCCGCAAGAACTTGGTCAAGAAGTGTCTTGAAATGTTCCAAGAAATCTCTGAGGACAAGGAAAACTTTGACAAGTTCTATGAAGCCTTCAGCAAGAACATCAAGCTCGGTATTCACGAAGATACTCAAAACCGTAACAAGCTCGCTGAGTTGTTGCGTTACCACTCTACCAAGTCTGGCGATGAGATGACCTCCTTCAAGGATTACGTTACCCGTATGCCCGAGAAGCAAAAGAACATTTACTACATCACTGGTGAATCTCGCGCTGCCGTCGAGAACTCTCCTTTCCTCGAAGGTTTCAAGAAGAAGGGTATTGAGGTCCTCTTGATGACTGACCCCATTGATGAATATGCCACTACTCAACTCAAGGAATACGAGGATAAGAAGTTGGTCTGTATTACCAAGGATGGTCTTGAACTCGAAGAAGATGAGGAGGAGAAGAAGGCTCGTGAAGCTGAGAAGGCTGAATATGAGGGTCTCTGCAAGACCGTCAAGGATATCCTCGGTGAAAAGGTCGAGAAGGTTGTCCTCTCTTCCATGTTGACTGATTCCCCCTGTGTTTTGACCACTGGTCAATTCGGTTGGTCCGCCAACATGGAACGTATCATGAAGGCTCAAGCTCTCCGTGATTCTTCCATGTCCAGCTACATGGCCTCCAAGAAGACTTTGGAATTGAACCCTGACCATCCCATCATCAAGGCTCTCAAGTCTAAGGTTTCTGCTGATGCCAATGACCGTACTGCTAAGGATCTTGTTACCTTGTTGTACGAGACCTCTTTGTTGACCTCTGGTTTCACTCTCGATGACCCCAGCTCTTTCGCTACCCGTATCAACCGTATGGTCTCTCTTGGTCTCTCTATTGACGAAGACGAGCTTCCCACCGCTGATGAGCCTGCTACTGAAGCCGTTGCTGACGATAACGCTGAGGTTTCCAAGATGGAGGAGGTTGATTAAATTGCATAATATTCTCTTATTCTTTCCCACTGTCAAAAACGTGTAAATTTTGTTCATTTTACGATAAAAAAAATTCTAGCAGCTTAGAAAAGCTGCTTTTCTTTGTAACAATAAATATAAGTATATAGATTTTTATCTCCAAACGATCTGCAATAGCACTCCCCCCTCCCCCGCCTAAGTATTACCCTGAAAAAGTCGACCGTCGCTTCGCTGCGGTGGTTTTTTTTTTACCTTCTCTTTATTCTAATGGGTGCACAGCTTGCGCCTACTACAGTGGGCTTACTACCCGAATAATACAATGTTGAAGGATCAGAAGAAATAAGTCAATTGTTTGACGATATTATGTTGTTTCCAGCAGCAGGGAAAGGCTATGCCAGAGTCAATGCTAATCAATCGGTTCAGGTTAGTGTATGTATTAATTCAACATTTGTTACAAAAATGGTACCTGTAACTGTGGATCTGACTTTTCCACAATGCAACTGCTTAAATGTGTCCCAAGCACGCTGTACTTTGCATACTTACAAGCGGTTGGATGTGCTGCTGCCTTACCGTATACGTATCGCTTTCTTTGATACTACAGTCGTAAGACATTCGAAAAGTGCCAGATCCTCATTAACAGGACGTTGATGAATGATTCCCATATAATAAGCCCAATGCAAGGTTATCAGATGCAGGATTTGTGTACGAGACTCTACCCTGAAAGAGATTAGAAAAGTGAGTTTACGATAGAATGAATTGGAATACATGATTGACAAAGCAAGATGCTCGAGGAAGTTCTAGAGTATTCGAAGCAAATCGAAGGTTTGCAAAAGTATTTGACAGCATTATTACATTACGACGTCTTTAAAAAGTTAAGGCCGTCTACTATAACAACATCTGATACATTTGAGAAACTAGGTACATGATAGTTTTTAATATAAACGATTTTATTATTGATTGATTGAGAGATGAGATGAGACATTTTCGAATGTTATTATACCACAGTTGAATGAGCTAATTAGTGGGTATAGACTATCTTTTGCGACATATTGTATCTGTACGTATTTAGAGAGAGAAAACAGCCTCCCGCGAAACAACAGCATGGCATTGCCATCATAACATTCTGCCATATGTGTTAGCTATTAGATAATGATGTCTTGGTACATGCATTGCTTGGTCTAGCCTAGCCGTCGTTGAATATAAATATGTGTACGATTTTCAATTTTAGATGTCTTCCGTCATATCCATCTGCTCGGAAAGTTACAAAAATGAATTTGTGATACTGTCATAACTCCAAATAAATTCGTTCTAACTTGATTTTTTAGTTTTCCGTTAAATCAAAACCGTAAGATTTTAGTAGTACTCACACTCCATCATTGTCATCATAGTTATTGTCGTCATTGCTCTTACTGGTTGTTAACTGACAGAACAGCTCAATCCATCACATAATCTGCATTGGCATGTAGGGCCTCACGTTCGTATTTTTCCTTCTCGATACCGGTAAATGTATTCCATTTTTTGTAGGCCAATTCTGTTATATCCGCCAAGGCCATGCTGCTATTTTGAGATTGCACTTCGTTGATCAACTCATCGAATGCTGTTACTGGTCTTGATGGAACATATTGCTTTCTCTTGCGATGATGACTTCGACGATAATAAATGTAGTCGTCTTCATTCAGATATATATCGTTATCAATAAAAGCAACTTTTGGAGCTGTTGGCGTCGCAGTTGTTGCCGTGATTGTTGTTCCTGGCTTTGGCGTATAGGATATATCTATATTAGGTTGAGAAAGGAGGTAAGTCCACTATGGCCAGCATGCTTTGCTTGCAGAAACAAGATTTTACCAGGTTCATCATATCCAAATTTGATGACTATTGGTGTTGAAAGAGGGATTCCTCTTGCTGTAGCAATGGCTCTTTGCAGTAACTATCCAAAAGTTGGTCAGCATATCTGATTTGATTTAACAAGCCGTTGTCTCTCTTATCATTTATCAAAATTGTCACACAATACCTACTCGTCTATGCCCTCTCTTTACATTGAGTGCGATGAGATCTGATTCTGTAATGTCAAATAGCTTTAAAGAAACTAAATTAGAAACAATACTGCGTAGTTGTAGAAGTCTTTTGAACTAACAGATAATAATCTATCGAAGCCTTCCGAGATGAAAACATCCAAATACTGTGATAGTTTGTAATGCTGCAAGAACTCTGATAGCTGCCGTAGCCTTGAGGATTCATCCTCTTCATCAGAAAAACTATTATTGTAATAATGATATCTCATGATGCCTAATATATATATATATATATTTCATTTCAGTGCTTGGAGCAAAAGAAAGGAGTCGTCAGATTTACCTTTAGCTTGTATACTGCGCCTGTTATGAGTGATTATATAGGCTGAATGATGATATTTACAAGATTAGAAAAAATGTGAAAAAAATTTTGGTTTAAAAAAAAATGAGAAGAGAAAAATCTTTTGGGTGAAAGAAAAAGGCTCTCATTAGACTCGCTCGATTAAACAGGACTTTGTATGCTTTGTAATAATGATTCCAGAACAATCATTTACCAAATTGAACCATGTATAACCCAATAGCGAAGGCGAGATCATAAGCTAAATCGAAATCGAGAAAACATGTCCAACTGGCATTCAATTGTCGAACTTACCATCAATCGCTACGACAATACTCTTTCATCGCAAATTAGGCAGATCAAGAGAAACAAGGGGTAAAAGAGTGTATTTTGGCTACAACGAACCCCCCTTTATCAAGCAGTTTGTAATCCTTGAACTCGTGTTTTCATGAAATTGACGTTTAGTCTCGATTCCCTTGTTTGGTTTGCATAAACTTACTGCATTCATTCTAAATTGGACCTCCTTTTTAAAAATAAAATGTTGTCTAATAAACCCAATGGTCTTTTAGTCGAGTTGGTTCACTTAAAATAGAAAGTGGACTGAACATATCATTGAAGTATTGGAAAAGAAAGCATTTGAACCCTTACTTTCTTTTCTTGTACTCTCTTTCGTTGGTTGTCCCTTAAAATCAGAAATTGTAACATAAAAAGCTTCAGAATTGGGTTTCTCATTTCGTTTTTCTTTCTCTCTTCTCATCTCAATTCATTCAGCTCTTTCGTCCCTGGTTCCTTCTAAATGTCTTCTTCCTGCGTACAACAATCATACCAAGATCCATTGTCTCATGATGGGCAAAACATGAGATTTGTAAACCCCAATTCCATCTCGCAGCAGCAGCAGCAACACCAGCAACAGCAACAGCAACAACACCAGCACCATCAAAATAGCTACCCTTATGACTATAGTCAATTCATCAAGAAGCAGCAGCAACAGCACCAGCAAACCCCTCACCAGAGAAGATTCAGTTACACGAGCATGCTCTCAGACCCTGATCAATGCTACCTTCCCACAATTACAAACTCATCACCCTCAAATGATAGTGATGACTACACGCAACAGGAAACACCTCCAAATTCTTCGTCTGTCGTAAGCCCTGCATCCGTTTCCAACTTTATTGATCCTGTCTATGTTGACTTGCAGACCAAGGCCATAAATCAGCATCAAGCTGGCATGTATCATCATCCGCAACAGCCTCATCCCCACATGTTGATGGATCATCGATCTGCTCACCATCAGCCCATCCAGTATTATGATCCCCATCATAAGAACTTTGGTCAAAATACCAATGTTTTTAATCATCATCGTAACAGCTCCATTATTCCGCCACAGCACCCAGGGTTCCCTATCAGTAGCCTGTGTTCTACGCCTACTCCCACTTCAGCTACCATCATGAGCTCACACAACCAATCTCGTCCAATGACGCCTGTCTCCCCTCCCCTTCTTGTAAAAGATAATTATGCTGGCCAACAAGACCAAAAATCAAGTGCTAATAATAACAATAATCTCGAGACAAACACAAAGCCCAAGAAAACACCTCGTTCTCGAGGTCGTCGTGTCTCAAATGTTCCTGGCTGTGGTACTCGCATGTTTACATGCAATGCAGATGGTTGCGGTAAAGTATTCAAGCGATCAGAACATCTCAAGAGACATATCCGATCCATTCATACGTTGGAAAAACGTAAGTAGTCCGTATAAACTAGCATGGAGCGAATTCTAACATCCATGCATGCATAGCATTCGAATGCCCATACCAAAGCTGCAATAAAAGATTCTCAAGATCTGATAACCTGAACCAGCATATCCGCATCCATCGTCATAGCAACACCTCAAAGGATGGCAATACATCTACATCCAAATCATCCAAGCATATTAAACAGGAAGCATCATCATCATCATCAGCATCATCCGCTACAAATGCAGCAGTAGACAACCTTCATCATCACCAACAGCATCAACATAATCATTTCAGTGTTACTAGTAATAATAACAATAGTAGTACTTTTTCAAATTTTATTTAAATCATCCTAATAATTGCTTCTCTTTCTAATCACTCGCTGCTTGCTTGCTCGCTCGACCCCCACTCCTCCTCCTCTTTTTTTTTATGTCCAAACCTTTAAAACACACCAAAAAAAAAACATTAGTATAATAACTAAACAACATAACTATGGTACACACAACTCTTTTTTTTTATTATTAAAATATATACATAATATATGCTTTTTCGCTCTTATCTATATTATTTACATAAAGATCTTTTGTGCGTGTGCTCAACCCAATATTATACAAATTGTCAAATATCCCCTTGCTGATTTAACTTTTCAGCAATATGAATAGTCTCCTTTTGTATGCGTTTAAATTAGGAAATGAGTCAAGGGGTTCTTAAAAGGTAGATCATGCTGTCATACTTGGGATGTGAAATCATTGATTAATAGTATTCTTGGTAAATCAATTGAGCCACTGAACTTATAGTGGGAGTTTGAGGAGTGACAATTAAGCTATCTCTTCTCTCTATAAATTAGTGCTAGTAAGGAGAGGATAAATACAACATATAGAGAGACTGGTAGTAATGGAGCAATGGCCAGAAGAGGGGGCTTCTCTCTTTACTGGATAGGGAGGGGAGATAATAATGTCGCTCTCTATGAGAAAAAGAGAAGGGCGTAGAGCTGTAATCACACAAGATATATGCTTTCAGGAAGAGAGTGATGATACGCTGCCTTTTGTGAGCAGATGGGCGTATATGAGTAAATTGTAGGTTGTTCCAGAAGCATGGATCTCACACAAGCCATAGATTTTCAATCGGTCATGTCAATTTAGCACTAATAACACGCATCATACCTTTACTGCTCTTGATGCATGATAATCACACGCTCCACTTTGCAATTTTGCCATGCACAAACTTGTCTTTTTCTCTCTATGATGTCTGTATGTTATGTCTTGTTATTTCAAAACCAACTTTTTAGCTACTTATTCACTGATTTGTTGTTCTTGTTGCGAACACGTACTGTCGATTTTGAAATTGCAAAGTACATTTACGCACAATGGTAGGTGCATGTGTGCCTCTACTATAATACACACTGAATTTTACCTACTGATTGGAATTATCACAATTTGAATACAGAATTTACACATCTACTATTGCTCATTTGATACGCAGCTTCTTTGTTGCATCGCATATACAAAAAGAGTATTCTCATGAGTGATGTGTAGCATTTGGTGATTAGTCTGTCGATCATAATTTTGCTGCAAAGTATGATCGTAGAGCTAACAAATGTAGCCATCGTAATTTAATAGCAGAGACATCTTCTATTTTCTTACATTTGATAGTGTATATAAAATTAATCTGCATGAAGCGTATACATGAGAATCTGTATCTTGACGGTTGATTTGTCCATTTATCAAACTGTAATGTTTATGAAAATCATTGCAATTATCACTGCTTCTCACTTTCAGCGACTCGTAAACTATCGAGCAAGTAAGAATACATTATTTTAGAAACATCGATTTGCAGTGAAATCTAAATCTCGTCCGCGTCAAGTTTAACAATCATGATTAGAACCAATACCCAAAATTGTTATTACTAGCCTAGTGCTATTCAAACGTACAGCTGATTTTCCTCTAATGTTGCCTCTGCGTATGCAGCAACACGGCCCTGAGAGATCGCATAGGCCAAAATAAGTCAGAGATTGTACACCTTACTGTGATAGCCACGATGATGCTCAAGTGCAGCGTATTGCTGATACATGTGAATCCTATTGTTTCTGGCCTTGAGAATATGTACATGTTTACCAATGCATCATATAGCAATTTTGTGATCAGCTGTTTTTTATCATTAGGATCATCATTTAAGTTTATTCAAAAATTCGTTCTATATATCGAATATTGATGGATTACGCCTTGCAGTAACTCACCTGGCATTCCATGATTTTAAGAACCTTTTTCATTGTTCATCAGGTATAGCCAACTTCTGTCGATGCGGCACAGAAAGCCATGGCAAAGCATCTCACCAAACCTGTCGTCTGATCCCAAAAAATGTGGCCAATAGTGAGAAGAGATCCTTAACATGTACACTCAGATTTGCGATTTCAAAATGTAGCAGCATGCAATTGGAACCTATATAATGACACTGGCAGAGATTGAGCGTAGCGGAAGCAATTAGACGTCTATATAGTGTCTTTTACTATACAAAAGATGGCAGACAGGGCAAAATACAGCCTGGGCTGGGATTGAATTTTAGAGGCTCGCTCCACTGGTCCTCCAGATCCTGCATTTGGACATCCCAAAACCTTTCAGGGACAATTACACAAAATGTCATTATGTAAACAGCAGGTATTTCTCTAGACCTATACATGCAAAATTGAACGAGGAAT
>JAXQGS010000216.1:0-25035 GCA_037040325.1 Mucor sp. M7501 | reverse complement strand
CACCATAGTAAATTGATCCAAAGACACTTTTACATGCTCCAATGCGTTTCTACGATTGTTTTGAGCATAGGAACACCATAATAGAAAGCTTCGTTTTCGAGACGAAAACGTCCATCATTCAAAATCATCAATTTTCCCCTTGCTACCATAGGGCTGAAATGGCCAGAAATCGATCATCAACTCGATCCCCCAAAAATTGCTGAAAAGTGATTCATACCCTAATGTCAGGTCGTAGAACACGATTGCACCTGTTTTGAGGTCGAGATCACGCTTTTTTGGCGAGATACAAGCAATTTAAACTCTGGATTTTACAGTGGTAAATACATTTGAGGGCTGCTCACTGAAGATTGCGCATATTAACATTGGATCTGATGGTCTGTAGTGTGTCATCCAACGAAACAGTTCATTATGCGCACAAAAGGGATATGCAAGAAGCTTGGATTGAGCTTGACATTGCCTCAATTTTAGATGTGTTGTGCAAATGGTCAAGCTATGCTTGCTCCTTTGAGACACATACAACAACAGAGGTGAGGGATTGCTGATCAGAAACGATACGATTGCAAAGGAGTTCAAGACAAATACCAAGATCTACAATTCAGCATTGAGCTTTACCTCCAAGTATTGATTTGATACACTAATCTAAACTGATTGATTGACATTGTGTCATTTGGTAGATATCATCATAAGCGAAGGTCTACCTTTTCACCGTAGTTCGGGGGTGGATTACAGCTCGTGTATTGTAGTAGTTAGCACCATTGGATATACCTTGAAAAAGTGCTTCAATGAAGCTTAGAAGAGTATACCGAAATAGACCGATCGAGATTATACCCGGTTTGTAGATGTTGAAATGCTCTCTCTTAAAGACAGTTGGTGTTTTTGAAAATAATAAGGGTTAGAGCGCAATAAAACTTTGTCTAGTGCAGTTTTATACATCAGGTCAGTTTGGCTGACTGTATCGCAATATTGGACATCTCACTCCATTCATACAGTACAATCATGCCCATTTCCGTGATCTTTACCCTGCGCAAGTAATGATTACAAGATACAGTGCACATGACGGATCGAGCATCCCTACATTACGTCTATGACTGATTCAGTGGCAAAAGATATTGAACTTTATTGGCCATGTAGGTACATTACTTAAAATTACAACTAAAAGGACTTAATCTTCTTCAAGTTCCACTTCCTCGACTTGGAAACTATGTGATAAGCCTTCGTCGTCTACCACACCACTCACCAATTGATACGATTTGTCGTTATTTTCATCAACGAGTTGTCCATCAATGTAACTTTCATCCAATGTCGTCCCTTTCTTTTCTTGGTTTACCGCTGATGCTGATGCTGCTGATGCTACTGATGCTGATGATGGCGATGGTTTAGTAACAGCTCTAGGTTGTTGAGGTCGATCTTGAGGACTCTGCTTCAAGATTTGAGACTCCAAAAATTCACGAATAGCAGTGAAATAACCAGGCTGCATACAGGTATCGTTGTGCATGCCATTGGGGAACACACACCAGGTTTTTTCAGCACGAGATTCACTCAATTCATTTAATTTTACCATATGAGAGGGTGGCACCAACTCGTCTTTTGCTCCAGCCAGGAACAAAATAGGTGTCTTGACAATACGCTGGATGCTCTTTTCGCTTGGCCATTGTTGGTGGCAGAGAAATGTGAAATGCTTGAGGAAGGGCATGACGCTAGGGATCAGCTTGGGCAGACTTAAAAATGTGTTTTCTACCATGAGTCCAGAGAATGAATCTTCGTTGCGAGATACCAAATCAATGGCTACAGCACCACCGATAGATTGTCCGTATGCCACCAGAGGTGTGTTTTGTAAAATTGGGTGTTCTCTTACATAATCCAGCATGGTCTACATGTTTTTGACAGTTGTTAAAATTGATGCATGTGCCCTGTATGTATATAAGCCTTACTTGAGCATCAATTTTGAGGCCCTTTTCGTTTGGACTACCATCACTTTTACCATATCCTCGATAAGACAGCATGACAACATTGCAGTTGAATCGATCATATAATACTTTGGCAATAGGCAGACGGTGACCCTATAAAAAATATCGTGCAAACATATGTTGAGATGGAGCCCCTTTCCCCTTTCGCTTCTCTCCTTACCATGTTTCCTGCGTTTGCCTAAGTAAATCAAAAATACCTGTTAGTCCAAAACCTTTCTTTGTGTGTTCCTCAAGGGCAGCAATTTACATGGAAATAAAGAATGGTGGGCGATCGCTTTGCTTGTTCTGTATCAGACTGCAGTATAATGTAACTCTTTAAGTTGATGCCGTCTTTGGTTTTGAGGTTTTCTTCGATATATTGCATGCCAAAATCAGAGGGCACGGCGACCTTTGTTGACAAGCATTAGCATATAAGCAGACATGTATACATTTTACATCAACTTACTTCTTGACGTGACCCTTCAGGGTACGAAGCAGGGTAAATGAGTTTGCACTGGTACATGTACAAGAGGATAACGCCAGTGAGGCCGGTCAAACCAGTAACTGTCATGGCATATGTCAGCCAGTTGGGTAAATGGCCTTTGAGAAAGGAATCGGGCATGTTTATTTGAATGCTGAATGAAAGGCAAAGAAAGAGTAATAAGAGAGAGAGAAAGAAGAAAAAGAAAAGGGGGGGAAGGGGAGAAGGAGCACTAAAAATGGCAAGAAAAGCTCGATTTCTTGTGTTTTGTAATAAATGTGATTTATTCAAATGCAGCAGCAGCTATTTGAGAATGCTGACCGTGAGTTCACTGCCGCCATGTTCATCTGAATTGACATCGCTGCTTGTTAACCCTTCTAGTTTCTGGTACACTAGCTGAAGAATGGCTTGCTCGTCTGCTTCGGGTCTCACTTGGATCTCTATGGTGCCCACACATTTGCCATACGTGGTTTGCCAGAAATGCACACGATCCACATGCAAAATCTGAGGATCCTGCTGGATTTCTCGCAGACGATTTTCGACGCCGTTTTGGACGGTGTTGGGTGTCGTTTGCAGCAACACCTTTGCCAAGGCTTTTGCTGTCGGGAATCCCAAGTAAAACATGACAACGGATTCAGACAGGGCGAGGAACTTGTCGACAAAGGGGGTCGCAATGCCAAACATGTAGGTCAGCAAGATGACGGATCCACACAGCACAATCAGGGCCGAGTAAATGTTGGATAGCAGGGCGTGGATGGGGTTGCCTCTGGCTCTGTTGATCACATTGTAGGTAAATCCGTGCACGGTGGAAGGGCGTCGTCTCAGGTACCGCACAAAATTGTCGTGGTTTCGCAGAGTGATGCTGGAGAGACAAGTGGCGGTGATGGCGGTGCCGACAAGAAAGAACATGCCCAAGCTGAACTTTAGGTGGTGCCTTATGAAAAAGGTGTGCGTTGAGTATGGGCCATCCTACAGCAGACCAAAGCACAGTACTTACTCTTTGGCATCATGCACTTCTACACCATGATGATCCTGCAGCAAGAAATGCTCCAACGACTCCTTTGTATTGTGCATAGTGGCAAACATGAGGTATATGGTGGTGCCCAGCGCAAACACAATTTCATAACGATGCGCACTAGTCCTGTCAGTCAGTGATCTAGTGCATGGCTTGATTCAGCAGGTGCCATCATCTTACCCATACGGTCTTTTTGTGTTGGAGATGCCAAATGCAGCGTTCGTTCTCAATATGCTGGATATAAATGAGTTGAGAACACCCAGTGCATCAAAAATCATCAGGTAAGCAAATCCAATCAAGGCTGTATTATATTAATCCAACGAGGCCATATGAGCAAATGCGCACGATATACTTACATAAGCTTTCTCTATTGGTGCCCATACAGTAGAGCCAGATACCTATACCCAAATGAAGTACAAACCATGTAAAAATCGTCTTTTGTGCTGGTGCCAGATGAGAGAAAATCTGGGCCCATGAAGGCAAAGGTCTAGTGTACACAGCAGGAAAGCTATGGGCGTGGGCGTGGCTATGGTCATGGCTATGATCGTGGCCATGATGGTCGTGGCTATGATCATGGCTATGGTGGTCGTGCGTGATATGATCTGATGGTGCGTGGCTATGGAAATGCTGTTGCTGTGGTTCTAGCGAATGATGGAAATGATCGTGCTTTTCGTTATGATGGTCATGGGTATGATTGTGAGTAGTGGTTTGATGCTGTTGGGGTGAATAGTCCGTGTCACTGGGAGTCATGGGCGTTTGCGCGTGGATCTGCTTCAATATCAGTATGGATTGGCACTGATAGACACGACGGGTTTTATATAGTACCTGCTCTCCATGATCATGGTCGTGTACGTGTTCTTTGGCAGTGGGTGCAGCAGCGTGGTGATGGTTTCTCTGAGCATACAAAGGCGCAGATGATTGAATGGCAATGCCAGATTTCTTTGGCTTAGAGTCCATTATATGAGAAAGCTAGACTTGAGCGCATTAACTCACAACGAGCCATCGAATGTACATAATTTAGCCGACCGAATGGTGATGAATGACGTACAACCAGAGAGAGAGAGAGAGCAAGCACTACACACCGATTTGCACGCACACAAAAGAGCTGATCTCTAATGTTGGTGTAAAGTTTGGAAGCGACTAAAAATAAGACTTCTTCAAGTCCGGATGCATCTTGCACACTATTTAAAGCCTGTCTTTTTTTCTTCTTTTTTCCCTTTTTTTTCCCTTGTTGTTTCTCAACATCTTATACTATAGGCTTTGCTTGAAACGAGACACTCTCTTTGTATTTGATACGACAACAACAACAAGAGCAATTTGAGCTACCACGATTTGTTGCCATGTCAAAGTTTTCGTACGACGATCTTCCTTGGGACGTAGCAGACCAGTTGGTATGTCTTGATTTCGAACTACAGGAAGGCGATATCACACAAAAGGGCTATGAAAAGAAGAGAAATCAGCTGCTGGAGCCTTACCAAGACTTGATTGCAGAGAGAACGGCCGAGGCCATGAACCGACGACGAACGAGCCCTACTACCACCAACGATGATACTACTAGTCAGCAAGATGCCAGCGTTACATCCGACTTGGCTCTTCTCGACCTCGGCCCTGAGCCAAGTGCTGCTGATGTTACAGACTTTCTTGATTTCTTGCCATCTCCATCACACTCGCCAGCAGCAGATACAAAAGGTGCTACATTGATGGAAGAGCATCATCAACAGCATCATCAACAGCAACAGCAACAGCAACAGCAGCAGCAACAGCACCCTGTAGTGGCCCTGCAACAGCCATTAGAGCCAATGACCCCAATGGGTATGCGTCGTCCTCTTCCACCTTCTCATACCATGCCAACCGCTTCTTCGGCTAGCACTATCCGACAACCACCACCACTACCACCACAACAACAACAACCCCGCCCCTTCATGCCGGATAATAGCTACAACAGACCACCACAAAATTACATGAATCGTCCTGCATTTGATCCACGCATGGGTGGCCCTCCTCGTCCCATGTACGGTAGTCCGTACCCAGGCAGACCTCCCATGAACAACGGATTCAACAGACCTCCACCTCCACTGCCGAATGGTCAAATCATCAATCCAATGTATCGACCTCAACCACCACCGCCACAACAGTCCATGTACAGTTATCGACCACCGTCCCATTTAAATGCCATGAACGGGCCTCCTACACCTACGCATATCGTACCTCCATTCTCTCAGCAACACAATCGATCGCCCTCGTTGGATTCAAAACACGATGTGATGCCCAGCAAGGGCTACCCTCAGAGTATACGTCAAATGGATATGGTAGCTGAATCAGACAGTTTGCCTTCTGCTGTAGATTGGGGTAAGTGCGCAGAATACGCAGCATGACACCATGTATACTCACATGTCACACTGATAGAGACTTCATCTGCTTCATGGCGGCCTAATCATGGTGGTATGGGGGGCGGGCTTGGAAGAGAAGCATCCATCATGTCATCCGCATCGAGTCGTATGCGTCAATCACTCTCGTCCAACAGCCTCTTGTCCATGGTCGATTTGTACGGACCCGCCACCGTACGCCGTTCTCGCTCCAACGGCAGCAGCAGCAGCAACAGCATGAACGGCAGAAGCAGATACAGAGACAGCTACATGGCCACCACCTTCAAGGCCATTGAACCAGCCCCACAGCCCAAACTCATGCTCAACGACCCCATCGATCAAATGTTTCTGCAAGATTTAGCGGGCCGTCAAATGACACCACTGAAGGGTCGATCTGTTCCATTCACACTCTACGATGCAGACAACAAGACGGTCTTGACAGATTTCCCAAATTTAGCTCACGTGCTTCGATTCAGATCAGCAAAGAGTGGCGATCGATTAAAGGATGCATTTTCGCTGGTGGATGCGCGTGGCAAGGAGCCGACAACACTCTCTTGGGAGAAGCTGAATGCGCGTGCCGAGAAGATTGCTCAGGTCATCAAATCCAAGGGCAACGTCAAGCCAGGCGACCGAGTAGCACTCATCTACCGCAAATCAGAAGTGCTCGAGTTTATTCCAGCACTGTTTGGCTGTTTCTTGGCTGGAGTGACAGCGGTCCCCATCAATGCAGCCGAAGATTTGTCTGAACTGTCCTTCATCTTGACGCTGGCCAACATTTACCTCATCTTGACAACGGATCACAACCAACGAGCATTCACCAAGGACATGCAAGCCAAATCCATCGAATTTCCTCCCAGCATCAGCTGGTGGAAGACGAACGAAATGGGGACGTGGTATCCTTCCAAGAAGGCATCTGAATATCCACCTATCAAAGTGCCTGAAATCGCATATATCGAATATGCAAAAGCAAGCAATGGCGAATTAAAGGGTGTCACCGTTTCCCATGCTTCTATTATGGAACAATGTGCGACATTCCAAGCGGCTACAACAGAGACGAAAATCATCACCGAACAAGATGGCAGTGTTCACGTCAAGCCCAAAAAGAATGCACGTAATCCAGAGACCGTGGTCAGTTACTTTGAGCCGAGACAGCAAATTGGCCTGATTCTGTCTGTCTTGCATTCTGTCTATGCGGGAAACAACATGGTGTTTGCTAGCGGCTCTATTGTGGATTCGCCAGCTGTTTGGATTTACGTCTTGTCAAAGTATAAAGGTAACATTGAGATGCCCATATGTGTGTATGTACAGTCAAACGAACTCAATTGTGGTAATCATAGCAACCATGGCATTGGCGGATTACCCCGCACTGAAATACATTACGAAATACTACCAAGCACATCCCAAGGAAGTCAATTCACACAGCAAAAAAGTAACACCCGACTTGTCTTCACTTCGCTATCTGATCATCGACACCAACACAGTACGTCCTGAATTGAATCAAGACATTGCAGACAAACTGCTGCGTCCACTAGGCAACACGGACAATCCACTGGAAGTCGTCTGTCCCGTCTTGTCTCTACCCGAACACGGTGGCAAAATCCTCAGCATGCGAGACAACCTGGGACCTGCTTATACGGAAGAATGTGTCGAAACCGAGGAAATCATGACTGAGGATGGACGTCAAATCAGTCGACCCGTCATCAAGACGCAATCTGTGTTGGCACCAGGCAACTCTCGCGATGTCTTTGCCTGTTTGTTTGACGCACAAGCCCTGAAATTGAACAAGGTCATGGTAGTGGCTGCAGGCGCAGATGCTCAAAAGGAGAAACTGGCCAATGATGCAGGCAGAGTGTGTGTGGAATCGTTTGGCTTTTGTATGCCAAAAGCATCGGTGGCTATTGTGGATCCAGATACAGCTACCTTTTGCCCTGCTGATACGGTGGGCGAGATTTGGGTGAATTCGCCTACCATTGACGGTGGTTTCTGGGCATTGCCAAAGCACACAGAGTCCATCTTTCATGCACGTCCTCTGATTGTGCCCTCTGAATCATCGTACCCTGAGGTGTATGGCGAATCTTTTCTGAGAACTGGCTTGTGCGGTACCATCATTGGCGGCCGATTGTTTGTGCTTGGCTCCTATGAAGAGCGTATCCGACAGCAACGCTTGGGTGCTGATTTCGGGTTGGAGGATATCTACTATACCAGTGAATTGTTGAATACAGTGACCAAGCGCGCGCGTATCGAGCAGTGGTAAAGTGTGGCATCTATTATCTACAGTGTATGTATATACTCACTCTCTATGCTAGTACCGTATTCGAAGTGCTCGTCAAGGACCAACATTTGCCTGTGGTTGTGTGCGAATCCAGCGCACAGAGATCAGACATTGCTCGAGTAGCAACCGAGATTGACGAAGCATTAATTGAATTCCATGGACTGAGAGCCTACGCCATTGTATTTGTCAAGGAAAACGGTCTGCCCAGACAGCTGGTCCATGGACGACGCGCTATTCACCCACTACTGACCAAGCGCTACTTTTTGCAAGGACAGCTCACCATCCGTTACATCAAAATCGACGTGGATCGCACCATTTTCAACCTGGCCGAGAATGAAGACCCTTCCAAAGATTTATGGCTTTCTGGTATGGCGTATGAAAAGGCCATTCGAACAGGCGCCATTGTACCCCATCCACAACACCAACATACGGGTATGGAAAAGGTGCGCGTGGTCGTGGATGAGAGAACCGAATACGACATTTCTCGATTCACCAACATTGTGGATATCCTGCAATGGCGTACCACCATGAACCCAGAGGAAGTGTGCTACACTGTGTCCACGCAGAATGGATCTACCATCAACACCAAGCCCTACACATGGCGAAAGCTGAGCTACAAGGCTGCTACCGTGGCAACGCATCTGACAAAGAAGGGCTTGAAACGCGGTACCAAGGTCCTGGTGATGATGCCGTTTGGTATTGACTACATTCTGTGTATCTATGCATGTCTTGCCATGGGCGTGATTCCTGTGCCTGTGGAGCCTGTCGATCCTCAGCAACAACCACAGCGTATATCCGAGTTCTCCATGCAAATGGTAGACGTCGCACGCGAATTGGGTGTCACTGCCATCCTGGTCAACTCGGGGGGCGATGATGTGATGCGACACAGTGCTGTCAAGGCTGCCATCAAGACGCACATCCATAAGAGCTACAAGCTGCCTGAGGTGATCAACATCTCCAAGGCGCCCAAACACCACAAGATGCTGGGCAAAGAAAGCGGCTTTATGGTGCGTCCTGACTGGATCACCAAGAACAGACATGCGCCTACTGTGGTTCTGATCCAAACCACGTCCGATGGCCGTCGCTGCTACACTCATCTCAGCCACGACACCATCTTGAATCAGTGCAGAACACAAAAGACGACGTGTCAGATGCGATTTCAACGAGGCATCGTCACCACTGGCTTGGGCACGTACGAAGGCTTGGGGTTCTTGCATGCTCTGTTTTGCGGTGTTTACGTTGGCTGCAGTACCGTGTTGATTCCCTCTGCTGATTTCTACATGAACCCTGCTTGCTTCTTTGAGTCGCTGCAGCGTTACAAGACCAAGGACGCCTTCTTGACCAACGCCTTGGTGCAGTTCGCCATGAACCGCATGAACAACAATGACTGCAAGCACATTACACTCAAGGGCGTGCAGAACCTGATGCTGGCAAACGACGGCAGACCCAAACCTTTGTTGTACCAACACATGGCGAGATACTTTGCCAGACAAAAGCTGGACAAGGAGTCCATCAACACCGTGTACAGCCATGCCGCCAATCCCATGATCACCACACGCTCTTACATGCTGATGGAGCCCATTGCCATCTCCATCGACCCTTACTGGCTGCGTCAAGGCATCGTTCGCACACTCAGTCCCGAAGAAGAGCACTATGGCATCCTGCTCAACGACTCTGGCATTGTGCCTAGCAACACGATGGTGGCTATTGTGAATCCAGAGACACTGACCATTTGTCCCAGCAACGTCGTCGGTGAGATCTGGGTGTCCTCAGACAGCAATGCCACAACCATGTTCCAAATGGATGATGCGACACACGAGAAGCGATTTGAAGCTACCATTGCTGGCAATGACCCCAGCATCAAGTACATGCGTACCGGTGATTTTGGCTTTTTGTGGAATGTAAGACGTCGCGTAGACAACAGAATGATGCAGCCCATGATGCTGGAAGAAGGTCAGTGTCTGTACGTGCTTGGTCCTGCCAATGAAACGATTGTCAGAAATGGCTTGATCTACTTTCCCATTGACGTGGAGCTTTCCATTGAGCGGTGTCATCCAGCCATTCCATCTGGCGGAAGGTAAGTGTCGTAGGCCGCGCATGCGTGTGCTCTATAATAGCAGGATGCTGATTGAGTTGTATATATATAGTATTGTGTTTCAGCATAAAAATGAAGTCGTGGCAGTGGTCTCTACCAAAGCCAATGAGCATGCTTTGGCTATAGTGCCACTCGTTGTCAATGCTGTACTGGACCACCATTCCTTCTTGGTAGATACAGTCATTGTAGTGCATCCTAGCAATTTTCCCCGATCTCGCTTTGGTGATAAAATGAGACGAAAGGCCATGATTGCCTTTGCTGACAAGAAACTGTAAGTAGTAGAGTGTTGCTAGACATCATTGAGATATGTGTGTACTCATCATTTACATTTACTAGAACTGCCATCTATGTGAAGCGCATCACCAACCAGCATCAAAGCATCATGCTCCCTCAGTGGTCCCAATCCCAAATGTCTGTCACTGACTTGCACGGCGACACGGCTTCTGTCATCAACAGCCCTCGTGCTCATTCCATCTCTGACTTGAACTCTGATTTTGACAGGCAATCGATCCCTCAACAACTGAATCGACAAGATACAGCAAGTAGTCGTCTTACCCACTCCAATACAGGCTCTGCTGTGCATACACCTATTTAAACCACACTCATACTCCCGCTTCTCATCTAACACCTTAATCGCGCCTTAGCTATAAAGTATATATAATTTTCTCTGTAATTTACGCAAACCCATCTTTTTTCATTGTAACATAATACAATAAACTCTTTAGACTTTTTTTAAATTTCTTAATAGTGAGTATATGGAGGCTACAAATAATATGTATTGTAAATCATATATCCAATGGCTAATATCTATTAGTATACTGCCCTCAACACTGTCAAGTATAGTACTAGTATCTCGATTTAATATTCACCAGTCCACTACATTTGGAGCTCTTGAGGCAGGAATTGCCTGGAACTTAGAGCAAAAGTAAGTGTAGATGTAGGTTGGTGTATGTGTGTCTCAAAGGAGAAAGCATATGGCTTGTCCCTCTTGTGCGCATATTGCACTGTTGCACTGGATGCTAAACTACAGACCATCAGATCCGATGTTAATAAGCGCAATCTTCAGTGAGCAGCTCTCAAATGTATTTTCCACTGTAAAATTAAGACTTTAAATCGCTTATATCTCGCCAACAAAGCACGATCTCGGCCTCAAAACAAGTGCCATCGTGTTCTACGACCTGACATTATGTTAGGGATCACTTTTCAGAGATTTTTGGGGGGACGAGTTGATGATCGATTTCTGGCCATTTCAGCCCTGTGGTAGCAAGGGAAAAATTGGTGATCTTGAATGATGGAGTTTTTCACCTCAAAAATGAAGTTTTCTACTAAGGTGTTCCTATGCTCAAACTAATCGTAGAAGAGCATAGGAGCATGTAAAAGTGTCTTTTGGCCCATTTATTATAGTGTTTGTAGACCTTTTCTCCAAAAACGTGTTTTGCATTTTTTGACAGTTGCTCTCCACAGGCCAAAAGAATCGCTTTGAAACTAAAACCATTGGATTCCTCGTCCAATTTTACATGTACAGGTCTATAAAAATGCCTGCTGTTCGAGTAGAAGAATCTTGTGTAATTGGCCCTGAAAGGGTTTTGGATGTCCAAAAGAAGGATCTGGAGGACCAGTGGCAGCTCTAAAGTTCAATCCCAGCCAGGCTGTGTTTTTGCCCTGACAACCACCTTTTGTATAGTAAACGACACTATAGACGTCTAGAATTGCTTTCGCTATGCTCAGTCTCTACCGGTGCCATGCTGTAGGTTCCAGTCGTATGCTGCTGCAGTTTGGAATCTGACATTTGAGTATACATGTTAAGCAGTTTTCCTCGTCATTGGGCACATTTCTTGGGTTCCTCAGAGGATGACAGCTTCGGTAAGATGTTCTGCTATGGGTTATAATACGCTGCTTTACAGTATAGTCATTGCATGTCTATCAGTTCTTTGAATGATACTGTAACACCCAAAATTGACTTGTTCTTTGCTCCTTTGCTCCTTTGCTCTTGATGAGTCTCATCCATTCAACCGATCCCTGATCTGAAAAGTATAAATAGTGATACTTTTTATGGCTTATGGATTGCTCTTTGGTGTCTCAACTGCCTTTGGATGGTATCAGCACGCATCTGTCATGTAATCACACTCTATCCCCAGTGTTTGCAAGCGAGTGGTCTTTTTTATCAAGTTGTGCTTGGGTCTACAACTTATTCAGCCTTGGTGCCACCCTGAACTCCCCGTACAATAATCCCTACGTCTTCTTTAACAGTTTCTGCTACTTTAGCTTACCAAGACTTTGATTTTGGCCAGATATCCAATGGCCAAAGAAACCCTAAGGGATCCTAAGCTTGTAAGTCTTATATCACTGAATCTCTGGTAAAAACTAACGACTACATTTCATCGGAAATTGCGAATGAAAAGATGGTACACGGGTTTGATCCAAAGAACGTTCTCAAAAGATAACGCATTTGTGTCGAATTCTTGAGATTCGCACAGCAGTGGGAACAATAACTAGTACCAGTGAGATAGTGTAGTCGTAGTAGCAGTAGTGTGTACCACCTGATGAGCCCCGCTATACTTATCACGATGCTATGGTGTATGATGCTTTTGTTTACATGTTTACTTGCTGGTATTGTATACTGTAAACATATCTCAATCAACTCAAGCTGAATATATGGAATGACTTTTGACATGACATTTGGATCGTTTTTACTCTTTTTTCTTTGCCCTGTATGCCAAGCAAGATACAGAGTGTTTAAACAAGCATAATAATGCATGTGGCTGAATAACACTGAAAACGTTGTTGCATTGATTGGTGTACTATTTGTGAGGTTAATTCGCCCAGTGTCATTGTTTCCCTCTGGCTTTGAATGGCACAACATGACATTTCCATGTTGGAGAGTGGTTGCTATAAATGAACTAATTCAGGCACATCTGATTCCATCCCATCTAGAATGTGTGCGGCTTTTTACCATCATTCTATAATAAGATCCCTTGTACAAAAGTAGCTGCTTGTACGCCCATGTCGTCTTTTTCTTCGGAGCAGTTTTGCACCCGAACATGTCTTCCGCCGCCATCATCATCATTCAAAAATTGTGATTTCAACTAGACACCTCTCTATAGAGCAAGTGATGATGACCCATCCCCCATCATAGAGAGAGAGAAGGAGGGGGGATGATGAATGAAACTCGGATCAGGACAAGGATGATGGCACAGTAAAAGGATTTGTTTATAATACGTTTGTTTGTGCTTGCATTATATAAATTTGAGCAACTAAAAAATACTCATCCAATGTAAACAATTATTACAAATCGACGAATTTTAATTATATAAGAACAACTTGACGTATCATACAACAAGAGAGAAAAGTGGAAAAGAAGGGGCGAGACAGATTATATAGCAGTAATGCAAAGGGGGGGGGGATATAAAGGAACGGATAAAATATATATGTACAACTACATGAAATCGATAGCTTTGATCATTTTCTTGGATTTTTGACAAAAAGGAATGTTGGTAATTCCTTCTTTTGTTTGAGTTTGATGTGTATATGTAAGCTAATTTAAGATGAAACTTGATCTTTTTCTTGCACATCGCTCACAGGTGCCACTTTGCTGTTGTAAGTGGGTGGTGTTGTAAGTGAAGGCCACTTGTTATTGCTGCCATCGTGCGTAGCTGCAGGACGGGATGGCTGCTCAGTCTGCAATTTCAATTTGAACAAATTAAGTTACGCTTCTTATGTAGCCTCTGTCATCGTATCATATACCTTTTCTTCTAAATGAGTCTCTCCGTTCTTGGAAGAGACGTGAATAAAGTGAGTGCCCTGTCCCTTGGGCACACGTTGAGCGACACCATCAGCATCCAATGTAACTTCATAGACGGTTTCCTAATAAAATCATGACATTTCAGCAACATGTCAAATTCAACCTGATTTACAGTTGTACCTTTTCAAAGAAAGGATGAGAAATACAGCAACCCATTTTGATTTAATATAGTATAATATGTGTGAATAAGAAAGCAAAAAAATAGAAAGAGGAAAAAGAACAATATCCTTTCACATCAGCATGGTTATTTATAAGTATTTGCATTTGACTTTTTTTGTAGTAGCATTGTGTGTGTGTGTGTGTTTCATGTATTCATCACTCGGGCCCGAATCCTTTAACCTTCCTTCAAGGGTAACACAATTACACAAGAGGGCATGTAGGCGCTTTTTTCACGCGGGCGATAAAGACGTACACAACACCTCCATATCATGATGTTTGGCCGTATATCTTAGATCATCACTGGCGTACAAGCGTGCTCGTTTTACCTCATTCTAGATCTATGATGGTTTCAAGCAATTTTACTCTCGACTTTACAATGAATGGAGATCATGGCATCTGTCAAACACCATTTCTGTTGCTGATAAGGTGAGCTTTCTTCTACTATACCCCACTTGGTCGGGTGCCAACATTTTATCACACTTGCAGACCGCAAGACCTTTTTATACTAAAGTTACCCCTTGATCTTTCCATATTCGATTTGAACCCAAAACATTTTATTCAGTCTTCGGTTTCACTAGCACTCCATGCGTCCAGATCCACATCCTCCATGATATCTAGAGTGTCACCTTGTATCGGTGGTTCCCAAACCAGTATTTCTCCACCATTGGACCCACTGTAGTACTCTTGGTATGCATCTCTTTTCTCTACGCAAATGACTCGGCCGTACGCACCTTTCAGTCGCTGAACAAGCACGCCATCAAGCAACCGATAGACAAGCACCTGTCTGTCATCACTGGGTATATATAAAAGCGGCGGCCAGACATCAGCACTGGACACTGTCGCCTCCATGTGTAGTTTGAATCTGTTTCTCCAACTAGACCCGTAATTTACAAATGTATTCTTTCCCGATTCTGTATCCCATAACCGGATCTTTTCATCCAAGCCGAGTGATACCAAGTATCGCCCGTCTGGTGTCATTGTTAGTCCATTTACGCCTTTTCCATGTGCTGTGTTGGTCTCTGCCAAGGGGTCTCGCACCGCTAATAAAGGGGGGTGAGCATAATGTAACAGTAATACGTGCATAGGCTCCTCTTGGCCTTTTTTCCTTTACCAGCATTGTCTTGATCAAGAGACATCAAGCAGGATGAAGCCCGTCTTATGTCCCATACCCGGATTGTTCGATCATCGCTGCAATGTTTGACAGTGTGAGTCAGATAGAATGATGTATAAGCACATGTAATTTACCCTCCAGAGTACAAGATATATTCTTGATTCAAGGACCAGGTACATGCCAACACCGATCCAGAGTGACCCGTCAAAGAGTGGGTGAAGGCACCACTGTTGAGGTCGCACAACCTAATCCTGGGCTCAGAAGCGGCACCTTTTGTTATTGCAAATATATAAGCTTGCGTCCATCATAATGATGATGAGAGACGTCTCCGGAATCCCACTTACTTGCTACCAGTGAATGCGATGCTATCGGTGACATGGATTGGCAATTGACTCTGGATTCCATGTCAAACTCGTAGGCTGGCTGGAAAAAAGGGCTCCCCGTTAATTTACGACAATTGCCATCTATGGATCATCTTCTACCTGCCTTCATTTCATTTGTGTCCCATATCTTGATTGTTGTGTCATAGCTGGATGTGACAAACATGCCTGTATCAAAAGGGAACCACGATACTGAGGTGACAGCATATTTATGTCGATCCGCCCTAAACCGCTAATTAAGATCTCCCATTTGCAACATACAAACAAAACGCTTTACCTTGCTGTGCTTGCAACGGGTTCGTTTCTCATGTGCTCGGCTGGAATTGCTTCTAAATCAAATACATGCACTTTGCCATCTCCACCTCCAGATAATAGGCTATACAGGTAAATGACAATCCACTAGGCAACACAAACAACCCAATGACTCACTATCTCTGTTCAATCGCTTCAATCTTGATGGAATTCACTCCACCTAATACAGGGTTTGCCCAGTAAGTTGAGACGCACACACTCAGTGATGCTGCGCACGAGCCTGATATCATACACTTACCTCTGTGAGAAAGAGCCAGCTCCTTATTCTTGCTTAGTTGCAGACTGTACACTCGTCTTGTTGTTTCTGCGCGCTCTAGTCGTAAAGGGTTCAACACTCCATATTCTCGTTTTTTCATAAAACTGTACATGGTGGAAAGACGGAAAATGGTAGTGAAAAAGAACAAAATGCATTAAAATTAAATTTACGGTCATTAAATGCTGTAGTACCGCAAGGTATATGATGATTTATGAAAGCGAATCTTTATTAGCCGAGTGGTTTCACGCATGAACTGCTGCTACTAGTGCTTTCATAATGGCGATAACCAAGGTTTTAGAGTGACAATACCCATTCAAAATGTATGGAAATCTGTTGCAATGCTATCAAATGTAGATGTTGTAGTATGATGAGTTACTTGAGGAATCAGTGCAATTCTGATTCAGCCGTATTCTGCTTCTCTTCGTTCTGCTTCTTGATCTCTTGTTGAACATGCTCCATGCCATGGAAGAAACCATACGTTTTCTCGCAATGCGCATAGGTGTATTTTGCAGTAACATAACCGGCAACACCAGAAGTACCTAATAACTCATGGCAATGAATATCATCACTTTAATTTATCATATTGAGCCTACTACCTAATGCAGAGAATAATGCTCTGTTCTTGTCTAATCCCAAGCGACGACCCACAGGCACTGTATTAAATGACCATTAGATGTTGTATCTTTATCAACACCCTATACTATCTTACATGCAATCAGCCCAGCAATGACTACAACAGATGCTAATGATTAATCCACTTGTTTCTAGACACAATATGCATACTATTCATACTTGCTGCGTAGATTCCGGTCTTATTGGCATTCTGTTGACAAAGTCTTGGTAAAATCCACTCCTAACAAACCCTTTGTTCAGCCTCTGAAAACAAATGAACGGTAGATCCACTTACTGGATGCTCTTGTGCAATGCCTTGCTGTATTCTCGACATGATGTATAAATGATAGAAAGAAACTGCAAATGCGCATGAAATCCAAATGATCCGGGTTTTCAATGCGCAACCCCGAATAGAAGAGAGACATGATGAAATTTGAACAATGATGGCATCCCAAATGTGGGTGGTATAGGTGGACATGACTGATTCGAGTAAACCAAATGTCTGTTTTTCATTTAATTGGAGATCAAGTAAATCCGGATACAAAGAGGATTTTGTAGCACATCTTCAGATGAGATTTGGATGATCTATGGCATTTCTTCATCCAAGAGAGAGGGATACCTTTGAATCCCAGTGGAAAGAAGACATTTCATGATGGCATGGGTGACGTAAAATTTCAGCCTCCCCCTTGTTTATCCATAGGTCCCTAATAGAAAATTCAACCAGAGCACCAGCAAAAAGTCGACTAGCACAAAGCTTGTCGCGGGCCTCTTATTTTGCAGGCGGCAAGTTTATAGGCTGAAGCAAGGGACCCACCCACTCACCCGCACAACACAATACACCACATCCCACAGAGACACATTCAACTCACAATAATCCAAACCCCATATTTTTTTTTTTCTTATTCTTTTTCCTTTTTACCTGTAGAAATTGTAAGCAATGAAACAAATCATCACATTGGATATCCCGTATTAATACAGTCGATATAGCTCACCCCTTTCCACTGCTATTTTCAACATGGCTTTCCGTTTAATTTCCAAGAGTGCCGCTAATGGTAAAGAATCACCATCCTTGAAGAATTCGCTACACAAGAGATACTGACCATTGCTCTCATTTCTAGCTGCCATTGTTGCTCGCCCTACTTTAATGAACGCTTCTCGTCAATCTTTGGGTGCTACTGCGTAAGTACATTGACCAGATCCATCCGTTTTCCAATAGCTAAATGTATGCTTTTTCTTTCTAGTGTTCGTCATTACACCACCCAAAAAGAAGGTACAACCTTAAGACGAGATGAAATGTAGACAAACATGGTAGACTGACGATATTAAAAAACTAGTTGAACCCAAGGAAAAGGCCAACAGCATCATCAACGCCCTTCCTGGTAACAGCCTCGTTTCCAAGACTGGTTTCCTTACATTGGGTACCGGTCTCGCCACCTTTATGATTTCCAAGGAAATCTACGTCTTCAACGAAGAAACCTTGGTCTTGGTTGCCTCTGCTGGTCTCCTCGGTGTCCTCCTCAAGTACCTCAGAGAGCCCTTCAACGACATGGCCAACGATCACATCAACCGCATCAAGAACATTTTGGTTCAAGCTCGTGAAGATCATAAGACTGCTGTCAACGAACGCATCAACGAAGTTGGCCAAATGAAGGATCTTGTCGAAGTTACCAAGGCTCTCTTCGAGGTCTCTCGTGAAACTGCTCAATTGGAAGCCGAGGCTTTCAAGTTGAAGCAACAAGTTGATGTTGCCCACGAAGTCAAGGCTACTTTGGACTCTTGGGTCCGTCACGAAGCCAATGTTCGTGATCGCGAGCAAAAGCAATTGGCTGCTTATTTGATTGAGAAGATCAACAAGGACTTGCAAGATCCCAAGATTCAACAACAAATTCTTGAGCAAGCTATTGTCGATGTCCAAAGTAAGTTGTGTGCTGTGAAGGAGTGTGTGTGTGTGTGATTGCAGAGCTAATGCCATGTTTGCTGTAGGAATTGCCAAGACTCATTAGATTCCTCTACCTACTTCTTCCTCGCTTCTTATTTTATTAAAACAATAAACATCTTCTGTATAAACGAACAATAAAAATGGAGAGATGTTGTATATGCTTGTGTCTGTCTGTGTATGTGTAGCTGCTCGTATGAGAGCTGTGGCTGTTTCTACTGTGTGCTGTGTGTGGAGTATATAAAATTGTGGATTGTCAATTTTTCGTGTCTCCTTGTTTCTTTTTCCTCTACACCACAACCCACACACATAATGTCTGCATTAAACGATCAATTAAAGAGCTTCAAGAAATCATTCAAGGCAAATGCTGACGTTGCTGTGAAGCGTGCTGGTCAAGCAGCGCCCGTAAAGGAATCCAAATCATCCACAGGCACTATTGCAAACAACACAAAAGCCTCTTTTGAAAATGGCCATGACAAGAAACGCAAGCGATCCACTGGTAAGATGGTGTAAGCTAGATGTGCGCTCGTCTGTTATTCATCGCACCTGTAGTCTATTCACAACCTGCAAACACGGGCACGGGTCATCATGCCATGAGTCAATTGTACACAGTCATCCAGTTCCTCAAAGACAGCGATAATCCGCAGTCTGTTGTCAGTATTGCATCTCGAACCAAAGTGGACATTGGAAAGAATCCAGCCTTGTGGGAAAAGCTGGTCAACAACAACAAGATTGAATTCGACGCAGCCAACAAGACATTTGCATACAAGCCAACATATCAGATCAGAAGCAAAGAGGATCTTTTATCACTGTTGATCCAAAAGAAGAACGAGGGCGGCATGGATTACAAGGATCTCAAAGATTCCTACTCGAAATTGAGCAGCGCAGTGGAGGAATTGGCATCAGAAGGACAGATCCTGGTCGTGCGCAACAAGGATGGCAACCCTCGAGTCTTGTTCCACAACGATTCACAATACAACACAACCATTGATCCAGGTAGGTTTTAAGAGTGGGGACCAGTGTCCAGCGTCAGAGGCTGATAGAGTGCCCGTGTAGAATTCAAAAAGATGTGGGCAGAGATCCATATTCCCGACGAAACTGATCTGCCAAAGGCCTTGGAAGTTGCAGGTCTCAAGACAATGGAAGTGTTTGAGAAGAAGGTGACATCAGAGGTATTGTTAAGAACGACACTGTGGATTTGATCATGATGCTAATTGCAACGCAAACAGTCCAAGCCCAAGAAATCAAAGACCAGAAACAAGAGGATCAAAATCACCAATACTCACTTGGCTCATATCGATTTATCAAAGGATTATGTGCCCACAAACAAAAAGTAAGCAATGCGAAGAAAAATAGCTATAATTTGATGCTCCACTTTTTTTTTTCATCTTTCATTTTTTTTTACCCAAATAAACATTTTTTCGCTCGTGTGTATATATGCAAACTCATCATCGAAGACGATCATCAAAGTCCATCTTACTCCCTAGAATATCAAATAACAATGCCACGCTGGGCAACACGCCGTATACAGCAGGGACGCCCAATTATGCCAGAAGAATGACAGTGCATCTTCCAGAGACTATACCCGATACCACCTATCTATATGGTTATGCATTGCTCCTAGGCACCATCTTTGTGTTTGCCATGTCTGGCTATGCAATCATAGGAAGCAAATACATGCCAGACACAAACAACAAGGTAGATGGATTTGCGCAAAGTCAACCACAACAACTAAATGTTGCATGTCCATAGATTTTAGACTGGATCAAGTACGACAGCTACTACTGTCTGCTTATACCCATTACCGCGATTGTTTGGATCTATTGGGTGTTGTGGAACTGGATGGGCATGAAGTTTTTTCGACACAATTAGTAGATTTAGGGCTATCGGGTCATTGTTCTTACTTTATATAAAATCGATGCTATGATGGCATCAGTATAAAAAAGAAGAGAGCCATTGGCCATTTTACTAGCGTTAAACGCTCTAGTGGGATGTGCGGTATACTATGAGGTTACAGCCAGATCCAGGTTAGAATCTCAGGAACACACTCTATACTACTCTATACCTCATCAGCACATGCCTATTACAAACGGAATTGCCGGGTGCTTGATGATATAGCACATAGATGATTATGCATCTAAAGGTCATGCCGTTGAATTAGGCTCAACACAAAAGCTTATTTCCAGGAGCTGTTGGGGCAAGATTGGATCCATCATGTTGCACACACATATCCATGTCTATTCTTTATTCGAGCTAGAAAACGCCAAATTTACTTTAGCAGCTTTACACGGTTATATATAGCGTTGTGTCCTACGCTTCATCATCTAATTCATCATTTTAATATAACGTCTATACCATAGATGTTGCACTAAACGACATTTCAAATGTCGCTAGCTTTGTGAAATGGGCCCTCCTAGACCTGTCAAATCTCCCAGTGTCTTCTTTTCTGGGTGCGCTTGACATCATTACGTTGAAGAGTGTGCTTGATGTGATGTTGGCATCAGTGACATTTGCTGCTGATTTCGAGCGTGATGACAGGTTGATAGCTATCAGATTAGGCACGAATCTGATGAAAAGGCTTACTGGGAGATGTCAAATGCAGTACCTTGCAAGCATATGAATTTGCACATGTGGTGATGGCGCCTTGTTGAGTGAGGTTCTCGTTCAGACAATGTAGTCGAATTCCAAGCCAATGCAAAAGCCAATGGATCAGGATTGCAGCCTGAACCTCTTGCAAGCGCTCACTGTGTGCCATATTAAACATGCTGACAGACACTTTTTTAATGAGGCTTTTTCGATTGTCTGCGATTGACACCACTGACTTTCGACTAAATGGATAATAAAAGGGCTGTGTTGCACATGTTTCGGCGGGGCAGCACTGTTGTTATTATATAAATCCATTGCAACTCAGTTTTTATTCCCTTTTCTATTTCTGCTCCATCATCACAACAGCTTTCTACAAATCCCTTTTTTTTCTTTTTCATATATTTTTCTCTCAACCGCAATTTCGATCATTTTACACAACGCAATGCTTGGATCATCACCTCCAATAAACGAAGCGCACACGAGCTCACCGAATTCAAACAGTATACCCGAGTTTGTAAAAAAGTTGTTTGGGTAGGTGTAGTCAGCGTCGATTGTCTGCTGGCGATACTCAACGTGTTGTTGTAGCATGCTGGAGGACAACATTTATCCTCAGGTCTTTTCGTGGGGAGCCGAGGGAGACACATTTGTGGTCAAAGACCCCAACGAATTTGCCCGCCACATTCTGCCAAAGCACTTTAAGCATTCCAACTTTCAAAGCTTTGTGCGCCAGCTGAACAAGTACGATTTCCACAAGCTGAGGATGCCAGACGATGGACATCGTCTCTATGGCGATCAGGTACGCACACTGCTTGTCTAGTAAACGGTGCGTTATTAACAAATCCGCATCAAGGCCTGGGAGTTTCAGCATCCCAATTTCAAATACAACAGACGAGAGCTGTTGGAGGATATCAAGGTACTATATGCGAATTGAAATGGTACCTGTTGACATGTTATTTATCACAACCATCCTGCAGAGAAAACCCACTGGAAAAGCAGCACAAGCAAGTCAGCCATCATCAGCGTCTAATGCGGCAGGTTCGTCATTAGCAAACTCGAGATTGCCCGCCAACGTGCTCGAAGAAGAGATGAAGACACTCGCCAGCAATTTGCAAAAGGAAATCAACAGCCTCAAGGACACACAGAAAAAGATGACGGACAAGATCAAAGGGTTCGACAAAAAGTACAGTGTCGTTTTGGATAGCATTCAAGGGTTTCGACAAAACATGAAGGATCAAGATGTACTTATGAAGGACATCATGTCGTTTGTTTCAAAGCAAAATAATGTGGCTGTGGGGCAAGACTTGCAAACGATTTTGAATACGTACAATGCTGTGTCGACTATGGGAGAAGTGAAATTGGAACGATTATCGGATACATTGAATGGGAACACAAATCTAGCAGCTGGTTCATCTGGCCAAGTCATCATGCCGACTCTTATTGATAACTCTCAACAACAAATACACCACCACCAACAACAACAGCAGCAGCAATTGCAACAACAGCAGCAACAGCAGCAGCAGCAGCAGCAGCAGCAACAGCAACAGCAGCAACAGCAACAACAACAACAACAGCACCAACAGCAAATACAAGCACAGCAGATCGCTAGTTCTACATCCATGATACCCGTCATCAATGCATCAACACCTATACGAAAGAGAAAGCGCATGCAGCCCGGGTGGTCAGTGCCACCACGAGTCTTATTGGTAGATGATGATTCATTATTCCGTAGATTGTCAACAAAGTTACTCCAAATCGCAGGTTGTACAATTGATGTAGCTGTTGACGGTATGGAGGCTGTGAGAAAGTTGGGCACAGGCAAATATGATTTGGTGCTGATGGTACTGTTGAACAAGCCCAAAACTCAGAGTGCAGATGGCTGACTGTAATTTTTGTGTAGGATATCATGATGCCAAAGTTGGATGGCATGTCTGCCACACGAAACATTCGACAATACGATACTTGGACGCCTATTATTTCCATGACTTCAAATACAACAGATCAGGATATCCAGCAGTATTTCATGAGCGGAATGACCGACATCTTGCCAAAGCCATTCAATCAAGGATCACTGGGTAGTTTACTGGAGAGATACTGTGCTCATTTGGTGGGTCAAAGACAGCAGCAGCAGCAGCTTCAATTACTCCAGCAAAACTATTCATTGAATGGCAGTTTACTTGGGCTGAACACTATGACGCCACAGTTAACGTTGATCGAGGACGGCGAAGATGCTAATAGCAATGACAAGGGAAAAGGAAAGGGCATCGAGTATTTACCGCAGCTGCCTCAGCAACAGCAACAACTACAATTCAACCCCAATTTTTCAACTGCTGCAACAATACCTACGCCTGTAGCTGCCATCGCCGCTGTTGCAAGTAGTTCAAACAGTAATATTATACCCCAATTAAGCCATGCACAATTAATGAATGATCAGCAACAGCAACAGCAGCAGCAGCAATGGTATCTGTATGCGAATGAAAAACGACGCAAAATCAACGACAATAATGGTGGAAATCAGTTGTAGACAACAGCAGCAGCACGAAGAAGAATAGACACAGCCGAAGCTTTGTTTAAATATAGCATACCGTATATGTATATACTTTTTTCTTTGAAAATAAATTTGCAATCTAGTGTACATATAACACCTGATCTACTCTTGATAGATGATAGATGTGATGAAATCGCCTTCCAGAAACAGTTTCAATGAATCACTCTTGATGCTAGTGTATTCAATCACATTCTTGATGGTCGCCATTAGTAGTGCTGTCTTTATCCGAATGAATTGAAGCGAGTATCAACGTATTTAAATCTTTCGATTATACTTATTCAGAAGCAATAGTTGCTGCACAGTCGAGTGTTCTAGATAAAGTTACCAAGCAACCTTTTAGTAAAAAGCATCGCACGTTAAATTATCAAGGTTATATTCAATGATGCTATGATGATAGCTCATCCAAGCCCATCAAGCCTATACTCAAATCAGCCGTTATAACCAGTACTCTTGCATTGATTACTACTTTATTATATCAAATATAAACAACATTTGCCAGGCACCGCAGCAGTAGAAGCACAGTTAGTTGACAACTAATACAGTACAGTAGCTGGATATCCGTTTAAATGTTTATGTTAGAGCTCTCAAAGTAAACATATAATGGCCATAAAATAAACACTCTAGTAACATCACCAGAGCATATGTAACAAGTATTTCCCATCTGTTATAAAATTCGCACCAAAACTTTGAACCTATGCTAAACGATAACGAATCAAGTTACGATAATCAAGTGGTTTTGACTACAAAGGGTTTCAGCACACTGTCTATTAAGTCATCATTCGTAATTACTCATCATTAACATCTTCTATATAAATTATATGGTTTAAAATTTCAAAATCTCAGAAATTACAAATTCATCTACAACCATGCTAGCTACAAAGAATCCAATTGCACAGGCATGATCAGCACAAAAATTGAGTATAGGAGCATGCTACCTTCAAAGCTCTGGCATCATTATAAAGCCCAATTTTATTGCAATATTTACAATGATCTATCTCACTTGCTATCCAGTCTCTCAGCCAATCCCATTGCTAGAATGGGCTCGACACACACAAAGATCCTAGAAAAAAAATGCGAGGGTTTTCCTCTGTTTTTTCGTTAGGCGGGGGTTCAAATACTAGTAAATAGCCTAATATAGAACTATCGTACCAGTAGATGAGT
>JAXQGS010000215.1:0-24424 GCA_037040325.1 Mucor sp. M7501 | reverse complement strand
TCACGGGTTTGACCATCCTTGGAAATACCAGCTTCGAATTCACCAGTACCACCAGCAATGATAAGAATAGCACAATCAGCTTGAGAAGTACCGGTAATCATGTTCTTGATGAAATCACGATGGCCAGGAGCATCAATGACAGTGACATTGTACTTGGGGGTCTCGAACTTCCAGAGAGCGATATCGATGGTGATACCACGCTCACGTTCAGCCTTGAGTTTGTCAAGAACCCAAGCGTACTTGAAGGAACCCTTACCGAGTTCAGCGGCTTCCTTCTCGAACTTCTCGATGGTACGCTTATCGATACCACCACACTTGTAAATCAAGTGACCAGTGGTGGTGGACTTACCGGAATCGACGTGACCAATAACGACAACGTTAACGTGAGTCTTCTCTTTACCCATTTTGAATAACTAGAGTAGTAATATGTTTAGTATATGGATGGATGGATGGATGGATGGATGCATTGTATCAAATTACCTTTTAGTGGATAGAAATTAGGGAGGGAACACAACACTGGCCCAGATCCGAGAAGCTATTTAAAGGAAGAAAAAAATTATTGCGCCTGTAGTCACAATTCCATAGAACAAGTCCCCAATGGACAACAAGCCACACACATCATGGTATATACCAGAAGGTCTTTATTGAGAGTATATACAAAAAGTGGTATTCTATAGTCTATGAATTCAGCCATCAAACACGGAGGGATCCACCTTGATTCCAAACTGCTTGAACATCTAAGCAAGCATAAATTTTTAGCAAGGAGATGGTGCATCATTTGCGAATATTACCTGATCTTTCATTCTTTCGTCCAAAATGTCTTCTAATCCCCGTGCCTTGGTTCCAAAGATGAGTTTATTAGTGGCATCGCGGAATCGAACCATCCAGAAACTGAGGCTCATCAAAAGTAGAGTGCATTCAAATACAACAGATCTCCAGCTAAGCCATGTGCCTTTGTCCCGAGAAAGCCCAAGCACAGCCCAACGTGCCATGATATTGATGCGATTGATGGGACTTCCAACTGCCTTGTTGTTTGCTCGCACAATGTTCATGTTTCTCGAAATAAAGATCAGTTCCTTGGGAAACAGAGCTTGGTCCTGCAAGAAATCCTTGATGCGTTCCTTCATGTTGGCTTGCAGTTCGTACATGTCCTTGACATTCACTTGCTGATCTATGTGCACTGCCTTTTTGCCTGAAAATGGTCTCTGTAACGTGATGGTGGCAAACATGGTGGCATCATAAATGCCCCATTCTTTACAAATCTCTGTCATTCTTGGCACGTCCAGCATAAACAATGCCTCCCATAGTTGACAGTATTGTAGGCGGAATCTACAGCAACATGTCTCAGTAACTGGACCTTACCTACTAGTAACGCCAATCCTTCCACTTACTTTTCACTCTCCTGAATATACAAGCCATGATCAATCAAAACAACTTGGGTTTGGTTCTTTTTGTGCGGGTGCTTTCTCACTAGAACATTTCCTGGGTGTGGATCGCCTGTAAAGCATTTCTTTTAGAAGCATGCCTTATTGAAAATCACTCTTGAACTTACCATGCACAAATCCACTTCGAAAGATCTGACTGGCAAATGCCTCAATCGCAGTTTTCATTGCATCCACATGATCGATGCCCTTCTTTTTCAACGCCTCTACATTCGTCAATTGCGTACCGTCCACCCATTCGCATACCAGCACTCTTTTCGAGGAATACTCGTCATACACTTTGGGGACATACACTCGATCCTTCAATGATTTCTCCTCTTGCAGATGTTTCCAGGCCTTTTTCGCATTGCTTACAGCAGAATGATGTCAATGGATAGAGTTTTGCTGTATGCGAATTCATGACTTACCCAGCTTCAATCTCGAAGTCTGTCTCCATCCTCATGTGCTCCTCAATGTACTCGCTCGACCATGACAGTGGCAGATCAAAAATGCGCTCATAGACTTGAAGCAAGATGCGAAAAGCCCGTAGATCCCAATCCATTTGCTCCCGGATTTGCGGTTTTTGGATCTTGACTGCTACAGTATCTCCATTTTTCAATCTTGCTTTATGCACTTGAGCGATCGATGCTGATGCGATCGGCATCATGTCGAATTCAGCAAATACTTGGCTTGGATGCTTGCCGTTAAAGTCTTCCTTAAACACGCGTTCCACAGATTCAAAGGAAACGGCGGGAGCAGAATCAAACAGACGCCGTGCTCTGATCTGATAGGCAACTGGTAAAATGGCTGCTTGTGTGCCGATAACTTGGCCCATTTTGATGTAGAGCCCACCGTTCTTTTCAAAAACGTCGAATATGCGATTTGCCACTCTCTGATGTAGCTGTTCAATGTGGAGGCCGTCTTCTGGCGAGTGTCCTGGCTTGAAATTGAGTTTGTAATCAACGGCTAATGCAACACCATTGTAAAATGTTCTGACATTTCTTGTAATTAGCTGCGCTTCTGTTCGTGAATCGTAGGCGTAGACACCACCGCCTAGCAAGGTTGTTCCCAATGCAAACTTGATGGGCCGTGAGTGCAACAGTCTTTTAGACACAAAAGACATGACAAGAGTGTAAATAAATATGGAGATAAATAATGGAAAAAGAGTGATTTCCACATGCGGAAAACAATTACTACGAACTTTTATGCTTCTACATTTGCAGGACCACCTCTCGTTTGATGTTACATACGTCACTTTGCTTGCCCTTTTCTCCTCTCCGCCCATTCCTTTCAATATTTAGCCGCTCCTCTTCCCCACATTTGCTCCTTTCTTTATCTTGTTTATTCACTCTGCAAACTAATCACCATGGCAACTCGAAGAATACTACCTGTTCTTCTTCAAAGAACCCGCATTTCGATGGTGAGATCAGCACCAACGTTGCCCAAAAGGACGGCACTGTACACAACGTCTTCGTTGAAGCGTTTAGCAGCTGTACCTGAGCCAACAAGTACTATTTTTGTCATAGCAACTAACATACACATCAGCACTAACTGAATGTTGTATAGCAACGACGTCTTCTCGATCAACAAATCAAGACAACCATGATTCTACGAGGTGGGTACAACTCGCTCGCTTTGCTGCCAATGATAGCATCTCATCCAATTTCATTTAGAGCCGCCGAGATAAAGGACGCAAAACTGATTTTCAACCAAGCATGGAAAAACATTGAAGACCACTATGGCAGAGAGAACATTCACCTGCCTCGTGAATTCATCTTTCTGATGGGCGCCCCTGGGTAAACAAGAAAGCAGCACTCTCATCAAAGGAACGACACTAATCCACGCCATTACTGGTTTTAGATCTGGCAAAGGCACACACACTCCCTCTATATTGCGTGCACGTGGCATCACCAATCCTCCTATTTCTGTCTCGCAACTGCTCCAAGCACCCGAATGCAAAGAACTCATCAATCAGGGCCAAATGATATCAGACAGATATGTGATAGAGCTGATTTTGCACGCCATGCTGGACTGTGATCCCACTGTTGGCGTTCTCGTGGATGGCTTTCCACGCACTGATGTACAGGTAGAGGCACTCAAGCTGTTACATGATCGCATGACAGAATTAAGACGTGAGTTTTGGAACACAGATAGACGAGATCAGTACCCGTGAGTAAATTGGCAATGTGTGGTAATACTAGATGCATCATCTCACGCTTCATTAGGCGTCCTGTGTTTCGCATCTGTGTGCTATACGTAGACGAAGAGATATCAGTCCAGAGACAGCTGTCGAGAGGTCGAATGATTCGCCAGCACAACCTGGAGGTCAAAAAGACAGGTCAAGGCGTGTTCTGGGATGAGCGTGTTACAGATAATGATGAAAGCGTAAGTATTAATAATTTCTATAAATCGTCAAGAAGCTCATCATCATCATGACTGAACAGTTGATTCGAGAGAGATACTCGATTTTCAAGGCGCATTATGGCTCACTGTTAAAATTGTCTAAAATGTTTCCATTTCGTATGATTTCGTCGTGTGATCCAACTAGAATTGGTTTTTATTAATATATTCCTTTTTCTCATTAGATTTGATCAATGCCACCGGGTCTATCAAGGAAGTGTTGCAGATTATCCTCAAGGAATTCGAATATCAATCATCGCTCGAACTGGATTCAGATACGTTTGATTCGATTTCTCATATTCCAGTCGCAACTCAAATCGGCATTCATGCTCGTCAAGATCTGATTAGCAGATTAGAGCATTACCAAGATACTGAGCCAGATTTGTTACACAAAGCCATCAAATTTATAGACGCCAATGTGATTCCTCAAGTGCACCGTCATTCCATCAGTGGACATGCCAACGTAAGAAGGTAAGTCGTGATGCTGAGCAGCCTTTGGTGTTGTTTTGTTGCTGATGGGCTGCATCATGTCGAATAGTGAGGAGCCCTTGTTGGGCAATGACCATTTTGCTGCCATTGTGATGGATGTGCTGTCAGAGCGTGGATATCATGTATCATTTGATAGACGCATACATCATGTTCCTGTGAAGGTTGATTTGAAGACTGGAAAGATCGAGTTGGATACACACCACATTTATCTGTTGACAGTCGAATACCCCAAACATTACATTCGTGCTTTAGAACAAAAGTTTAATTAAAGTAAAGTGCTTGTTCATTTGTAAAATCAATTCCAGTGGAATAGTTTTCTCTTTCTCTGTATAACACATGGTGCAAATTAAGTTGAAAGAACTAAATGCAAAGCGTCGAAAACGATGTATCATTTCTAAACCGGATCTCTAAATGTGCAGAAACACTTGGTTCAAGCAAAGACCAGACGAGATGATTTACTACGCTAAATACGTCTTCAGGAGCCACATTAGCCAGACTGTTCAAATATGCTTCAGATGTTACAACAAGGGTGGTAGAGACCAATGAAGAGGATTGATAGGGAACAGAAATGTCTGAGGCAGATATACTTCATTGTCATTGTCAATGAGCCATGGTAACGGTGGGGCAATCTTGAGGCAGAATCTTTTGGAGACGTATAACGAGTATACATAGTCAAGGCGTGGGTTGGATTCATGTGATGGACCTTGTATATTGAATGCATTTTCGAGGCTTTTGAGTTCAGAACCTCGGGCAGCGATGGTTGCATTCGCCAATCTCATAACATCTCGCTGCATAGTGAACATGATCTTCAGTGTGGTGGCAACATTCTCGACAAACTTGGTGGTTGTATCGGGGATGCTGAAGTCGTACGCAAAGTTGCAGACATATAAACCGACATCAAAGAGATCAAGCATTGATACCAAGCTTGAAGGACCTAGGGTTTGTAATGTCCATAGTCTAGTCTAACTTGTTTTTTCACCACTCTCAAGATTTTGCCCTATGAGTCCTTGGCCTCTCTTGTGAGTTTACCTTGTTCTTTCACAGCTTACGGCTCCGTGGAAGCGGTTGCACATTCGCCATAACATCTTTGGGTGGTTTTTGAGACAAGAGACGGCTGTATGACTTGGTGAGGCCCAAGATGTATTCTGCTATTTGCAATGCTGTGTTGGATATGCTTGTCAGTTTTTCTTGTGATTTTCTGAGGAACTTGAGAATGCAGTCAATGTCATTTGATAACTCCAGAGTACCACAGGCGATGCTCAGACAGTCAGCAACATCTACGTCGAGTTCATAAAGAGATGCTTCGAATATTGGATCGTATCTTGCATAAAGTTCCTCCCGTTGTATCTGTGTAAACCAGTGAGCGCTGGGAATCGAATTCATCATCTGATAAATCAAGTATAGATGCTTCAGCCATGGTATTTGTAGCCTTTCTTTTCAACACGCGTTCGACAGTATATCCATCTACAATGTCTTGTAACGCCAGCTTCTTTAGGGTCTCACTGTGCTCCTTCCAGAACTCAGAGATGACAACCGTTCAATTTTTTGATTCTGAGGGCATCGTTTCAATTTTCTTCTTGATAATCTTGTTTGATACAAATGCAACATTCAGTTGTTCCAAGCCTTGCTTGAGCCATCCAGCTGCAGTTACTTTCGTGATGATTGTATTGATTTCGATTATTAGCTTCTTGTAATAGGTGATGATTGACCAATCCTGGTATCTTTTCTGCCAGTACACTGAAAAGCAAGTTTGAAATAAATTGACAGTATTTGACATCCATAGTATTGTGCGCTTACCTGGACATTGCAGCGAAGATTCTATGCTTTTAATACTCCAACTTGGCTATTTGACGATAATACTGACGTAGGTTTGCATAGTTCAGTGTTGATAAAAGAGAGCATTTTCATGCAGGATTTACGAGCTGCATTGGAAGCATTACCTCTGCCAAACATTGCCAGTATATTTTAACTAATATTAGCACTTGGAAGCATCAGTCAGCAAGTTTGATGGAAATACGCGACTGTAGAAGAAGCGAAAGATTTCAAAAGAGGATTGCAACCTGAAAAGAGAGAGAACACATCATTTATACGACTACAATAGCATGAGCATTACATAATAATCCGGTAATGTCCGGCAGAGGTGGTACCCCTGATAGATTCTTATCGATTTACGTTGTGATCCAGCAATGCTGCCTCAAAGCCTTTCAGATTCCAATTTACGTATGTCAATAAGCATTTATTTGTAAAACAAGATTCAAAATCAAGTAGATATCAGTGTATATAGTAATGAACGAGTGCTCATATTTGATCCATTCACGACAGAAGATTAGAATTCGGATTGATGTTCCTCTTTCCAGCAAAGAAAGTCTTGCTTCAAAGATTGCTTGACTGTATCATCAGCAAAGATGGCGTCGATAGAGCGAAGAGTAATGGTAAAGAGCTCTTCTTTGCTCAAGTTGAAGGTCTCGGCAGCAAGTTTGTATTCATTGGAGGATTCCGAGAAAAAGACACCTTTATCATCAGTCTGTATATGGATATTTGATGCAGCACACTGGTTAGATCACTGCACTCAATGCAACACAAGTAGACTACTTACACACAAAATAAAAGGGTGGTTATCCACCAATAGCTCCTTGATATGATGCTCCTCAAACGTCTTTACAGTCTTACAGAGGATATTAGAGGTCATACAGATCTCAATGGGAATATTCTGGCCATAGATGGTCTTTCTACAATAATCATCGAGGAAGGTAGCGTGGCCCAAACGATTAGGCTGAATGGACAATAAAGAAGGCGATTCAGCAACATTCTCCAAGATTTCATTGAAATGCAATGTCAATGGAAATCCGTGTTGCTTTGCTCTTTCAAATGCAGGTCTCAAGTTCTCAAAGAGACCCACTTTGACATCACCACAAAGATCAACACCCACAACACCTTGAGATCGGAAGGCCAAGGCCAAATCAACGACCTCTTGAGCTTCATCTAGGTTGTTGCGACGATCAATGGATACGATCAACTTGACAATAATGTCATCTCTAGGTTCCTGAATAACAGATGTTACTGCGGCAAGGTACGATGTTTTGGTCATGCCTTTTTTGTTTCCGTAGATGGGTTTAATTATACTTGTTTATATACAAACACGCGCACGAATCCTACCTGTTTCATCATTCTTTCTAGGGGTGGTTCTCAGTTCCAAATACTTGACATTGTCCTTGGCAAACTCGTTGATGATGTTGCGAGTGGCAATACGAACACTTTCTTCATCATCGGTGAGCTGGTAGATGAATCTGAATAGGGGGAAAAAGCTGTATGATAGAGAGGAGGGTTGGTTGAGGATCCAGGAACAGCAGAAATTTCGAAATAATCTTACTCGTCAATTCCATCCAAGGAATCAGGGATTTGGAAATCTGCCAATTCAGGTTTGTCTGCCTTCTTTCTCTCCACAAGTTCGCGCATGGTAGCAGGACTCAAGCTACCATTGAGATGGGCATGAAGTTCTACCTTGGGTAATTCAACGCAAAATTGGGCTTGAGAAGGGATAGTCATTGAATAGTATAGTATATGGGAAGCAGATCAGCAACCCCTTCTTGAGCTGCGGCAACACATTTTATATAGACTGTTGTTGGCAGGACTGCTAGGGATGCTCTTTTTCTTCATCCAGCATGATGTGTACCACTCACATCACTGGAAGAGTTAACATAAAACCGGAATTAGGGTTAATAAAAGAACCGGGAATGCCTCAAGAGCATTTCAACCAAGTCAAATTCTACATCCAAAGTCTCAAAGTGATGAGCATTGCTCAAAAAACCAATAGGGATATACTCAATCTCAATCAAATGACAGCTACAAGGAGTATGAACAAGGCTGCAGAGGTAGGTAGTAATTCTGAGCGAGCTTTGGTGAACATATGTTGTGTATCAACCATCACCAATGACTTCCAGCTAATGGTAATAGCTATAGCTTTATCTATAAGCATGAGATATTGCCCCATCACCATCACCATCCAGTGCATCATAATGTAAGGAATCAAACAAGCAGAGACCTCGCACAAGCTTCCTCCAACCCCACCTGTCAACACTGACATGCGTATATCGTACGCCAACAACCATGCCCAAAAAAAGGCGAGGAACTAAATCCTACGAGCCTTTGATCATTAACAATGTGTACCATGCGTGTGCGGCTCTTTCAGCTAATGCCAGCTTTGCCTTTCTGTGTTTTGTTACTCATTGTGTGGCAGTGGCTGCTCATCACTTGGAAGTTCGATCCGTTCAATGTAAGGTGTCTCTGGATGCCCTGCTACATTGTCCATGCGATTCCGAATCAGCGTATGGGGCTTTCCTTTCCTAAATCCCTCTTCTTTCTCTGTTGTATCCAATCTATACCTCTGCATCAAGTTCAAATGCTGGCGATCCCTATACTAGATGTTGCTGTATCACATTGTTCCCTTGAGCATGTCATGCACAACACATCCAACCAGACTAAATTCATACATGAGCTACATGATTTGCTGGAGGATTATTAAAAACCTTTTCATATACGCATTCCAGCGGAACACTAATATCACTGTTGATTTACATCATTTGATAAGACATCCACTAACCAAACAAATGAAAAACAAAGGGATATACTTTATAGGCTTTCTTATAAAGAGATGACAACAATTGTCCAACGTGCCCTCCTTCCGTTAATGGTGGCATCTGCGATTCAATGTATATAAAAAATGCTGGTAAATGATATACCTTGAGAATAAGCCACTGCAAACAGGTAAGAGTTGCACATACAAATTGAATTCTGTCTCCATATCCGGTGTAGCTTTTTGCCTATTGTTGTCGTTCAAGCAGTAAACAATACTCATGAAAAATGCAGTCTTCTGCTCAGGGCAGCCTCCTCCCATCTACATTGACGCATTCAGCATCTGGATTCCCAAAAAGCAGCGCCTAATGGCAAAGCCATCTTTCGTGGTGATACGTATTTATATGCTGCTTTGTTCAAAAAAAGGAAATGCTGCTTTAAACCTGTACAAAACCTTGTCGAACAGTAGAAACTCCGGATTGATATCATAATTATCATGAAATTCCATTCCATTCCATTCTCTTTTTTTCTTCTTTCACTCTTTTTATTTCATTTTTTTGCACATTCACTACAATCATGGTATTGGGATTCGGTAGCAGCAACAAGGTCAGCAGAAGCAAATCCTCGGACGAGGACACTCCCAACAGCACCGATGTCGATCAACTCTCCATGAAGAACTTGGACACTGCGGAAAAGGGCCAATTCAAGGAGTTCAAAGAGTTCCTCAAGGTGGTAATTAGCTTCACCGGCGATCTGTCTTCATTGACATGTCCTGCCTTCTTCTTGAACGGCTTGTCTTTGCTAGAGTACGGCACATACTGGGGTGATCATCCTTCTACTTTTACTGCCATCAATGATGCAACGACACCTGAAGGTAACATAGTGCACGATTTAACTATATTTGAACAAAATGACTTTTAAATAAGCATGCTAAAATGTATTGTATCTCTCTCCCTTTAGAACGTCTTTTGGCCATCTCTCGTTGGTTCATTTCCACATTGTACGGTAGTTATGCTTCTCGTTGTACCGATGGTAAATATGAAAAGAAGCCTTACAATCCCATTTTGGGCGAGCAATTCCACTGTGATATGGGTAACGCCAAGTGCGTGTGCGAGCAGGTGTGTCATCATCCCCCAATTTCCGCATTTTACCTCGAGGATGAGAAGGCTGGTGTGTCATTGAACGGTCATAGTAAGTAGTGTTTTATGTGCGGTATTTCGGACATGGCGTTCACACACGACTCTATAGGTGGTCAAAAGTCCAAATTCAAGGGCACTTCCATCAAGGTAGAGCAAGTGGGTAGAGCAGTTTTGTATCTCAAGAACTTTGACGAGCAATACATGATCGATTTCCCCGATCTCTTGATCCGTGGTGTGTTGACTGGTGGCGCTTACATTGAATTGGGTGGCTCTTGCACTATTATCGGTTCTAATGGCACCAAGGCTGTCATTGAGTTTGTCCCCAAGCCTTGGTTTGGCGGCGAATACAACCATATCAAGGGTTCTCTCTACGCCGGCGGCAAATTGTGCTATAACTTGTCTGGCCGTTGGAGCCATCAGTCCTTCTTTAGCAAGCCTAGCAACGATGCTAATGCTAAAAAGGAACTTTTGTTCGATGCCGAGGCTGAGGCTATGGCAGATCGTGTTACCGTGCCTGTGGAGGAGCAAGGAGAGCTGGAAACCCACAAGATTTGGGGTCCTGTTACAGAAGCACTCAAGGAAAAGAACTACAAGGTTGCCAATGCTGAAAAGACAAAGATTGAGGACTGGCAGCGTGGTGTCCGCAAAGAGCGTGAGGAGAAGAAGGAGGTTTGGGAGCCCAAGCTGTTTGTGTTCGAGAAGGATATTGATGGACCCAAGGGAAGTGAATACCAAAAGAAAAATGCTGACTTGAAGAAGAACATTGACTCCAAACATCACTTGGATGCTGGTGCTTGGACCTACAACAAGTCTCTTCATCTTCGCCAGTAGACATTTTATATACTTTATTCAACTTAATATCCCTCCATTCAACATTTTTTAATACACTCGCACTCTAGTAACAGCACACTCGCAACCCTCAACAAAACCGCATACAAACATTGATGTAGAATTTAATCCTCTTTTTTTCTTTTATCTATTTTTCTCTTGATTAGCAAATATTTATTTTATTCCATCATTCTTTTTCTCTCTTCATAAAAAATAAAATAACGGCTTGAGATATGGCAAACATTTTCTTCTTTTGGATACTAGCTATGCTGATCTCTCGTCGATGGCGTAGCGAATGTTACTAATCAAGGTAAGGCCGAGTCTCCAGAAAAGGGATTAGAATGACTATACACGTTTTTTTTTGCGCCTTCAAGTACACAATCAAACCATTCATAAGATTGAAATGTCGAGCCTATGATTTGCAACGCAATTGTGATCTTTGTTCAAGGGGATCCTTTTTGAAATTGCCATGGTGATATAATATCAGGCGCCCAAATTTCAGTCGCGACTTTTTTATTCATTCTCATTTTGTATCGTGGTGTCGCAACGGATAAAAACAAATTTCAGTCTTTTTTTCTTCTTCGCAGCAAACTACAATCATCATTATCATGTCAAGTTTGAAAGACTTTTACAACAATCCACAAGTTGAAGACGAGGAAGACGATTCCGAGGACGATGAGGATTTCGTCCCAGATGGTAAAGAAACGATTCGAGTCGATGTGTGCATCTTTTGCTAAGGCAGCCTTCTATTAGAGAACGACAGTGATGATCAGGATGTCATTGAGGATGAGGACGATGATGAAGAAGAGCAAGTGAAACCTACTGACAAGTCTAAAGGCAAAAAGAGAGCACTTGAGCAGCAAGAGTAAGGGAACGGCCGATGTATGTGTTGATAGAGTATCTAATTATACCTGTAGCGAGGAAGAGGAGAGCACAAAAAAGTCAAGAATTGATGCAATTTGGGCTGATATGAACACACACAAGACACCATCGCCGAAAAACGACGCTGCAACAGACCCACAACCATCTACAGCCACAGCAACAACAACATCATCGGCAACAGAAGCATCATCTGAACCACCAGCCGCACCTGAAAAGAGACAAATCAAAAAGCCCAAATCACCATTGCAGCAAAAGCGACCCAAATCCCAACTCTCATCGCTCGTTTCCAAGTACAACATCAAAGAGCCCAAAATGAACACATTGGAGAAGAGCAAATTGGACTGGCAAGGCTATGTGGATCGAGAAGGCATTCGGGATGATCTCAAGTACAAGAACAAGGACGGCTATATGGAAAAGGTTGCGTTTCTTCAGCGAGTGGACGACAGACGTTTGAATCAGTTGAAACAGGGTCAAAAGAAAGAGAAAAAGTAACGTGCCCTCGGTAATGATTGGCCATTGGATCCGCTGAATACATTTCACAAACTGTAACCTGCCCACAAAAAAGAGATGTGCATCATGTATTACCGTGTGTGTGTGTCTTGGCGCTTGTATACACTATATATACAAGACGCAGGCTTATATGAGTAGAAACATATCAAGTTGGAGCATTTTACCTTTCAGGAAATAAAGAGGCCTATTCTTATTACATTGATCATGGAGAGTCGAGTGGCCAAATTTAATGTCTTAAAATAGACATTTAACATTTTTTTTTTCATGTCTGTATGAGATTACAAAAACCCCTCATCGAATTGAGTATATATCAAGGTTTTCTTAATTTAGTTCTTTCTTTTGTGCTTTTTCTTTTTCTATTTTTTCATTAATACAAAACTTTACATGGTTCGCCCAATTTCAATACTTTGCAGTAGTATTGCTCTTATTGGCACATTGACATCTGCTGTCATTGCGGTAGAACAGCCCACCACCGATGGCCCTTCCAACCCTCCTGGCGTCACTGGCAATGTGCATTATGCAAACCTCATGAACAACTCGCTATGGTTCTACGAGGCCCAACGCAGCGGCAATCTACCTGCCAACAATCGAGTGCCATGGTAAGTGTGGAAAATTCACCTCGGGTGAAAATACGTCTGCGTGGGGGGAGGGCTCATTCTAACAACATCTACGCTACAGGCGCTCAAACTCTGCTCTGAACGACGGCAGTGATAACAATGTCAACTTAACGGGCGGATATTACGATGCCGGGTAAACAGTTGTTTGAATATGGTAAAGCACCACGATGTCTAACCTTGCAATTACGTAGCGATTATCTAAAGTTTTCACTGCCACTGTCTTACTCGTTGACAACCATCGCATGGGGAGCCATTCAGTGGTTTGACGGCTACCAAAAGGCAAATCAAGTGGGCTACCTGAAGGACATGATCAAGTGGGGAACAGACTGGGTGATTCAAGCCCATCCTGACGCCAACACGTTTTACGTTCAAGTGGGCGATGGTGACATTGATAATAACTATTGGGGTAAGGTGGTTTTATTATTCATATATATATATACTATTTTTAACATGTGAGATGCACCATCTACATAGGTCCCGACACAAATATTCCAACACCTCGTCCCTCCTATCAAGTCAATCGAACAGCGATCGGTACGGATGCAGTGGCCATCTCTGCCGCCGCATTAGCATCAGCCTCTTACTTGTTTAGGAACAATTTGAACGATACCGCCTATGCTGATACTCTGCTAAACAAAGCAGCATCTCTTTTTAATCTAGCCGATACGGCTCAGCCTCGCAACGTCTATGTCAAGGCAGTGCCTGCTATTGCGGATTTCTACGGCACCAACAACTACACCAGTCAACTCACATTTGCTGCTCTTTGGATGTACAAGGCCTCTGGAAACGAAACCTATAGAACCATGGCCTCCAACTACTTTGATCAGTTCAATCTGGCCAAGTCGCCCATTGGTGTCATGGATTGGAGTGATCAGACAAACGCCGTCTATGTCCTGGGTGCTGAGCTCGACTCGAGTAATACAAAGTATGCAACGGCTGCCAAGAATGTGTTGGATGCAATTGTGAATGGTGGTTCTGGATCGCCCTGTACATTTACCAATGGCGGCTTATTGTGGTGCGATGGTTACAGTAACGAAAACTCGCTTGTGCCCGCTCAGGACATGGCTTTCTTGGCGCTCTTGTACAGCCAAATTGATAGCTCCAAGTCTGATGCCTACACCAAATTCGCTACAAATCAAATCGACTACATGCTCGGCAACAACTACATGCTGACTCCCTATGTTTGCGGTATCCACATGAACTCGCCTCGTAATCCTCATCATGCTGGTGCTTCTGGAGGTACTGATATTGGAAACATTGATTCCTCTCCTGCGGAAGAAACGCACTTGTTGTACGGTGCTGTTGTGGGAGGACCTGACAAGGATGACAAGTTTTATGATATTCGTGATGACTATGCTCAAACTGAAGTGGCACTTGACTACAATGCTCCTTTCCAGGGCTTGGTGGCTCATCAATTGAGCACTGGCGCAGCTGACCCCCCCTATGTTACCATCACCACGCCCAGACCCCAAGTCAGCCGCTCATCCAAGATCCCTGGCTGGCTCATTGCTGTCATTGTCATCTGCGTTCTCTTTGTTGTGGCTCTTACATCTTATATTTGTTGGTGGAAGCGTGGATGTGGTCTCTGCAACAGAAAGTACAATAGAGCTGTTTCTGCTTAATGTAAAATGTATCATTGTTTCCTTGTTTATTTCGCTTTTTGTATTATAAATATCATTAAATATCATGTTGAGAAAACACTCTTTTTTTTTTGTACAATGCTTAATTTTAGCTTTTATCTATTTTTGACAGCTAATAAAGCTACCACGATGAGGCATTTTCAAACTTGATTTGTTGGATAATATGCATCATTTTGTTTGTGGAACTATATTCATGTAGATCATTGTACGGATCTCTTGTCAGTATATCAATTTTTTGAGTCGAAATGTCATCTTGTGAATGTCATCCAAGACCGACGAGCCAAGATTTATAACAAACCTTATTACTGCAGTAGTATAATAGTGCTCAGAAAATTAGCTATAAATAGTCAAATAAAGAGATGCATCTGCTTTTAGATAATTATTCCATTTGGGCAGCTTAGCTTGCGTCTATTTGTATATATGAACGCTGTTTCTCATACAAGTGTATACCTTCCAATACACGATTTTGCTACTATATATTCAATGTAATCGTTTTGCTGGGCCATCAAGCTTATTTTATAGCCCCCAAATACTACAATGATCCTTGGTGAATTCATAATTGGTCATATTTCAATTTGTATTAATAGCTTATTTGCGGATGAATACTTTTCGAGTGCATTCTTGTGTTGCCATATTTCTATAACCATCTAATAAAGAAAATGTCCTCAGCCTCTTGATGAACTATTAAAAGTACATGGAATAACTTTGCCGCTGGGTTTCAGTGTAGTAAGGTGATACCAATGCGGGTGGCCTCCGTCTTTAGATCATTATTCATTGGCATTTGATTTGGAAGGTAATACAGCAGCCTTCTAGCCCCTCTATAGCAGCGCTTGGTAAAAACTTGTATCTACCATGCAAAAGTTCAATCGCTCCGTAGATGCTCAGAAAATTACATCCAAGCAGAAAACATCTCTTCTTACTATAGAATAGCTTAACCATCTTTTTGACATTCCCATTCTTCATACCAGATACCCTCTCAAGTCAGTAGTAGATTAAAGATATATTTATAAATTAGAATTTGCATTTAATGTACTCATGCTCCTCGTGGTGTTAGAGTAAGTTTTACTGACGACTGTGCACTTGATGTAGTATATGATACTAATTCTTATTTGACAATATTTAATAGATTCGAAGGCTTTTATACGCGTTCATGACCACCTGATCTGATCAATTGCAAATTTATTTACAGCGCATCACATACAAAAGAGAAGGAAATGACCTAGATATTACTGAACACCTTGGCTATGATGATAGACTTCCATCAAAAGCATACATATGAATGACCACATTCTCTGCTGGTACAATGTATCATCTGCTAAAAATCATCAGTAAGCAGCCTAACTCTGAGGATCTAGCTTTCCTACAATGCTCCACGTTTTTATCAATGGGAACAATTCGTGTTTACAGGCCCACAATATACTTGGATTATAACCGCCTGTCGAAAATATGCAAATCACAGCATAAATTAGGCACGTTTGAGCCGTCTTTTCTCGTGCTAGAGGCCGTTTTAGCATGCCGAAATAGCACCAAGTAGTTGCTTTGATCTAGCAGTTACTTGCTGACACCTTTGCTTAACTTTTTGGAGACCAAAAAAAAACACATCGAAAGTTTGACCCAAGAGCATGAGTAACCCCCCATGAAAATTCTCAAAATTCAAACGATCGCGTTTCATTTCTTAAATTGAAGACTTCTACTATGGCATATATTAATTCAAAATGATTGTATCGATCCAATTTAACCTCCAAAATTTTAGTTACAGGACCTTCATATGTAAAATCTCGACATTTTCGCCAGAAACCTCATTTCATATTTTCAAATATTGCTCTATAAGTTTGTTCAAAACATGTATTTTAATTGATAGCATTAGATTCGTCTTGAAAAGTACTCCAAGAAAGCTTAAAAACAGATTCGATGGCCATCACTTTTTACATAGTCAAATGCTGCAAAATAGAACAAACAGGTCGCTTTTTGACAAAGATCAACGAATCATCGTGACGAAAAAAGTTTACGTCGGACGTTAAACTGATTTTTGGAGTAATACTCTGGCCTAATGTAGTAATCATGCTGTCTACGTACTCGCAATTGAAATGTCTCCATGAAGCAACGTGAAAGAGTCGACAGGTCCACAGCTGGATGTACAGAATTTTATTTTTTGGGAGCAAGGCAGAATCTTTAAAGCATTGTCGTCTATGTAATTGATGAACGTTGATATTTTATTTCATAGAATTTCAAACGGCTAAAACTATAGTAGTAGCTATCTATGTTCTTGTCTAATAGAGTCGTCTGAACTGATTAAAGGCAAGCATCGAGTGGTTGTATCCGTATAGCAGATTAAAGGGAAAGCGTCAAGGTCAATACCCCAATTATTATGCCAGCAAAGACAACAAAGGCTATGAGGCCAAAGACGGCACATTTTTCTTGATGATCCATTTGTAGTGGTAGAGTTTATATGATTTTGAATAGGTTGTTGTATGATCAGAGGCCAACTGTTCAACACAGCTTGTCTTATTTATACTCTTTTGCACAATAAATTTTAGTAATGAATTTCTCACAAGACAAGATTCAAAAATCCTTTGTTCGAGGCAAGTCAAAGACGGAAACAGAGTTGATTGTTCTACAAGTTGTAACAAAGCATTGTCTCTTGACTCAATAATGATGGCTCTGCCGTAATTGTCGTCAAAGGCCTAAAACTCGCAAAATACAATCAATCATTGACTATTTATATACATTTCGTCAGGACAATAAGTAGGAGGCAGATTCGAATACATGTTTATTACTATAATTTGATAGCTTATGTGTAATTATTCTGTAACGTGTTTATAGGAAATATCGAATGTAGCAATAGTAGACAATTTCAGGTGGTATAAATCAGCATGACTACCATCAAACCCCCAATCACCAAGATCAGCATTGTTCCAGCTATCACCGATGCAGCGTCCTGTTCCATTTCTTTGAAAGTTTGTAATGTGTGTAATGTAGGGATAATTTTGAAGTAAATGTGCTTTTTGAAAAGGCTGATAAAACTCTTTTTTCATTATGGATTCACTCAATTTATAGCTTTTTAATGATAGGAGAAGAAGATAAAGAGCTCACTTGGTCTTAATTATCATTTTGTTGACAAATTGAAGGCTCATTGTTTTCAATGTGTATAGTCAATACACATTATATCATTACTCCAAGAATTGATTCCTTGGCTTGATATAGTATGTTCGGACAGAGAAAGACATAGAATGGGCAAACACATCCTTGCCATCATCTGAAAGTAAGAAAGTATGACATTTACCTGTACAAAAGTTTTTCTTTTATTTTATAGACATTCACACATTGTTGTTTGGAACAAAGCACAATTTGTACAGCATTGTCATCGGTTGATCTACTTGATGCTTTATTTTAGAAGATTTTAGATGGCTATAAGTATTAAATTATGTTGACTAGATTTGCCATTATTGGGTCAACTGTGAGCACCACCATGTAGCATCCATATAAAGAGTAGCTTAGAAAGACACCGTAAAATCGATTGCGCCAATAACTACACCAACGACCAGAGCAAAGAAGATAAAGTCAGCAAATACAGATCTAGCGCCAGTCTTCATTTTTTGTAATGTATAAAATATGTATAACTCTTGAATGTGTATGTAGTTAGTTGTATGATAAAATACCCGCTGTTTGATAAAATTGTCTTATTTATACTCTTTTGAACAATGTGCTTTCAGAATGATCCTCTCACAAGACGAGATTCAAAGTTCCTTTGTTTGAGAGAAGACAAAGGCAGGATCAGAGCAAATCATTCTACAAATAGTAACTAATCATTGTTTGAAAAACTCAATGGTGGTTTGCTGCAGATGTGTAATGGTGCCATGTATCAGAAGTTTAGTGAATATAACCAACAGTTGGCTGGTGGATACAACAAGTCAAATGTATGTTTATTATTTGAATTCAATAGCACATGTGCAAAAATGTTCTATTTACACAAGTAGAAGGAAGCAAATGCTATATAGTAGTAAATCATTTTAGTTTACGTAAACCAGAATAACCATGAGTGCGGCAAGCATTCCAAAGAACAACAATGTTCCAGCGATAACTTTTCCCTTTCCAGCATCTTCTTCCATTTTTCTTGCAAATTTGTGATAAAGTAGTCGTGTTTAAAGTATAGGTCTTTTCAAAGGATTTGCTTTACTTTCTACTGAAAAATCCACTCAATTTATAGTTTTTCAATGATGGAAGAAGAAGACAAAGGGCTCACTTGGCCTTAAATGCCATTTTGTTGATAAAGTAAAGGTCATTGTTTGCAATCTGTAGTCAATACACATTATATCATTACCACAAGAATTGATTCCTTGGCTTGATATATATTTGGATCAGAGAGAAAGAGAGATGCAAGGGGGGCAAACACATCCTTGCCACCATCTAAAAGTAAGCAAGTATGCTATCCATATCTCTATAAGAGTTTTTCATCCTATTCTATATAGACATTCACACACTGTTGTTTGAAACAAAGCACAATTTGTACTGCATTGTCATCGGTTGATCTAATTGATGCTTTATTTTATAAATTTTAGATGGCTATAAGTATTAATTATGTTGACTAGATTCGTCATTATTGGGTCAACCATGTAGCATCCATATAAGAGTAGCTCAAAAGGACAATGTAAAAACGAGTGCGCCAATAACCAAGCCAGCGACCAGAGCAAAAAAGATAAATCCAGCAACTACAGATCTAGCGTCGGGTTCCATTTGTTGTAATGTATAAAGTATGTAAGATTCTTGAGTCTGTATATAGTTGTAGAGAAAAATCCAACTGTTTGATGAAACTGTCTTATTTATATTCTGTTGGACAATGTGCTTTCAGAATGATCCTTTCACAAGACGAGATTTAAAGATCCTTTGTTTAAGAAAAGACAAAGGCAGGGTCAGAGCTGATGACTCTACAAATTGTAACTGATTATTGTTCAAAAAACTCAATGATGATGCGCTGCAGATGTGTAATAGCGTCATTTATCAAAACTTTAGTGAATATAACCAACATTTGGTTGATTGTATATGATATAAAAACAATGAGTGAAGTGCCAGAGTCAAATGTATGTTTATTATTCGAATTCAATAGTACAAGTGCAACAATGTTCTATTACACAGGTAAAAGGTAACAAATGCTACAGTAATAAGCCATCTTAGTTTATGAGAATCAGAAGAAGCAAGAGTGAGGCCACCACTACCAAGCCAAAGAATGTTCCAGCCATAACCTTTGCAGCATCTTGATCCATTTTTTGTGATAAAGTAGTCGTGTTTAAAGTATAGGAGGAGGGTTTGTTTTTTTTTAGAAGATTTGGTTTACTTTTTGTTTAAAAATTCATACAATTTATAGTTTTTTCTTGTCAGGTTGTTGTAGAATATACAATAAAGGGCTCACTCTTAATATTACCTGTCATTTTGGTGGCAACAGTGAAAGCTCTTTGTTAGCTGTGCGCAGTCAATACAGGTTATACCATTGGATTTTTAAGAGTTAAACCCTTAATTTGACATAATATGTTTGGATCAGAATGATGCTCAATACGGACAACCACATTTTTGTTGTCATTTGCGCAGAGAACAGTTACAGATCATGAAATGTCAGAACGATAATAAATCCCCGATTACACACACCATTTCATGGAGCCACACCCCTTACGCTTTTTTTTTCTAATTTCTTTACCTTTCAACATGTTTAAAGCATCCATTCATTTACTACGATATCAGCCCAAGAAGCCACTGACAATAGCATCATGCCGTTTTATGGCTACTGTGCCAGGTAAACCATCTGCATTTTCAGCATGAAATGAATCACTGACACGCAATGGCCTGTCATGGATAGATTTACAAGCAGAGAAAAAGTCGAAAAGCAACGTAAGTAGCAGCAGCAGAGTGAGCACAGGATACAGATGAGCCAACCTGTACGTTAGTTTCAATTGAAGACACCCAAGGGAACTCGAGATTACAATGAAAAAGAGATGGCAGTGCGTCAAGATTTATTCAACACCATCACCAAAGTATTCCAACGCCATGGAGGCGTAACGATCGATACACCCGTCTTTGAAATGAGAGACATATTGAGCGGCAAATACGGCGAGGACAGCAAACTGATATACGATTTAGCGGACCAGGGAGGAGAGGATTGCTCGTTACGATACGATTTGACAGTGCCATTTGCCAGATACCTCGCTATGCAGGGGAAAAAGGACGCTCAGCAAATGAAACGTTATCAGATTGCCAAAGTGTACAGACGAGATCAGCCCATCATGACAAAAGGTCGATTGCGAGAATTCTATCAATGCGATTTCGATATTGCTGGCGTCTATGATGCCATGATTCCAGACGCCGAGATTCTCAAAATCTTGAGCGACACTATGGATGCTGTCAAAATCCCGTTCCACATCAAATTGAATCATCGCCAAATTTTGGATGGCATCTTTGAGGTGTGCGGTGTCCCACAGCAACAGATTAGATCTATCTCTGCGGCTGTAGACAAGCTGGATAAGCTGTCGTGGGAGGATGTCAAGAAGGAAATGGTGCAAGAAAAGGGGCTGGCAGAAGACGCAGCAGATCGCATTGGACGCTATGTGCAATTGACAAAAGACACACCTAGCTTATTGGATCACTTGGAAACCGACCAGCAACTGATGGCGCATGAGGGTGCTGCCAAGGGGCTGGCAGATGTCAAATTACTGCTCGACTATCTGGAGATTTTCAACGTGCGAGATCGAGTCAAGTTGGATTTAAGTTTGGCTCGAGGATTAGACTACTACACTGGCATCATCTACGAAGCCATCACAGACAAGTCGGAAGGTGTAGGATCCATTGCGGCAGGCGGGCGCTACGACAATCTGGTGGGGATGTTTTCAGGCACAAACAAGGCCGGTAAACCCAAAACGATACCTTGTGTGGGCGTTTCAATTGGCGTGGAACGCGTCTTTTCCATTCTCATGTCGCGTCGCAACATTACTGATATCAAGAGCAATGCAACGCAAGTCTATGTGATTTCTGTGGGCGATGGACTTTTGAAAGAGCGTATGGAGCTCGTGCAGGAATTGTGGGACGCAGGCATCAATGCTTCCTTCACCATGAAACACAAGCCCAAACTGGAAAAGCAATGGCTGGCTTGCGAAAAGGAGCAAATTCCATTTGCTGTCATTGTCGGCAAAGATGAAATCGAAAGCGGCAAAGTTAGAATCAAGGACATGCGATCCAAGAATGCAGATCAAGGCGGTGGATTTGTGCTGGACAGAAAAGACATGATCTCTGAGCTAAAGAAGAAGGTAGATTCGTCTCTTTATTGTTAAAATGTACAAGAGTGTTTGACTATAATGTAATATTGGTGATGGTGGCAGTGGTATGATGGGTGATGTATGAATAGTATGATTTACTGTTGTGGTTTCCTGAGATCTGCCATGAAGCTTCGGGGATCTCTGTTGGACTTTTTGGGCTGGTGCGGGGGCGAATGCGTGGGCCATGTTGGCGCAGTAGTAGGGGATGATGACGGTGATGCTGTGTGTGGATGTTGGCCATGATCTCTCGCTTCATTGTATATCTCGCTTCTTAGTCTGTAGAATTCCTTTTCGTGTTCCTCTATCACAACCGAATTCTATTCAACATGTTTAATATAGCACATGTAGATAGAGCACACACCGAGTTCTCACCTTTATTTGCAAGGCTCTCGCAAAACCGTGATCCCTGTCTTCTAGATGCAGTTCAGAGTCTGGATATATGGCAGTGTTGACAAATCTGTCGCCCTTTTGGTATTGCTTGGTCATTTGGAAGAGATCCATGAATTCCTTCTTGTGGCTGATTAAAAACTCGTCGCCCTTGATGACCTCCAACTTGACAAGTGGGCGAGGTTTGGCATCCTTGGGAGTTGGCATTCTTCGTCGCAATGCAATCTTTTCCAGTTCGTATTCTTTTAGTCTGTTTAGTGTCCTGTGCTTTCTTATCTGTGCCTTCTTGCCTAGTTGGTAGTTGTACTTGTTGAGTGTGTTATCAGTGGGGGTGTCTGCTGGGAGGAAGATGGCATTGTCTTCACTGTATACAAGTTTCACATGAGTCTTTCTGTCAAGGCGTATCTTATGCTTGGTCAAGAGTGGCGTTACCTGTGAATGGCGGGCTCCTGCTCAAGCCAAAAGAGCAGTGGGTCCATTTGATGTGACATAATTCTTGGACAGGAAAAAAAAGGAATGCGATAACAAAGCAGAAGAAACAATAGATTTTATTTCATTGATTAAAACGTCACATTATATTAGGCTTTGAAGAGACCTTGTCTATCAGCAACATTGAACTTTAACGAGACAATGTCCTTTTCTGCCTTTCCAGGCTTCATGCCTGCAGTAATAACATCACCTGCCTTGATTGGACCGACGCCAGAGGGTGTACCTGTCATGATAACATCGCCCACCTCGAGCTTCATGATGGATGAAATGTACTCGATCAAAAAGGGAACGCTAAACATTATCCAGATCAGGAACTTGATTGTATATACAGCTATCCCAATGACACTCACTTGAAAATCATGTCCTTTGTATTTCCTTGTTGACGGAGTGTGTCGTTTACTTTGAGCCAGAGATCGATATCAGCAGTATCGGTGAAGCTGTCTTTGGGGATAAACTCACTTGTGATATAAGTCAACATCTGGGTACCTGGATCTGCACTTTTTTTTCCCTTACCTGATGGGTGAAAATGTGTCGAATCCCTTTGAAGCACTCCAAGGCAAGCCCTTCTTCTTGGCATCGTTCTAATTCGAGCCGCATTCAGCACTTGCTGTATGTATGTAGTCTACTGCCTCGACTTACCTGGAGATTTCTAGCAGTACAATCAATAGCCAATGCATAACCTGATGTTTCATTCTTTGTAAGTACATAAAGCACTCTCCAATTCATACTATATAAACACATGCCTGCAACGTGGTCCATCACCTTGGAAGCAGGGCAATCGCGAGTCTCTCTGCCCATAACCACAGCCAATTCAACTATCCAATCTCAACATGAGCCATTGGGGGCATTGCACGCTCTATTGCAACTTACTTTCATGGTGCACATCACAGCCATTAGGAATCTCGATGGTACCGCCATTAGCCAAGAAGGAGGAAGTGGGCTTTAGGAAGAAGAATGGTGATTTAGGCACTGCATTACCGAGCTCCTTGGCGTGTTCACTGGTATCCAGATGGTGAGCAAGGCATTTGCAGTAGAATGTTTGATGAAATTACCTAAAGTTTCTGCCAATAGCTACAATCTTTTTACCTGAACTCAAGAACGTACGAGCAGACATGGTTTAAATTAAATGTGAGATAAGAAGGGTATGAAAAAAAGATAACAGTGCTATCGCTCCAAATTTGTCAACTTTTTTGAAAGCTCCGCCCCCTACCAACAAAAGAAGGTTTGGATATAAAGCTAAATAGTTTATCAAGGATTTTGACTTGGTAGATTGAAATAGCATAGCAAAGCATAAAGCACAAAAGCAGATTGAAATAGCATAGCAAAGCATAGAGCACAGAAGCAGATTGAAATGGAGGCAAAAAAAGGCGTCTTATGGCTTGCATGTGAGGGATGATAAATCAAGGTGGCAACCGAGATTAAAAGATTGACGATATCAAATTAACGTGAGCGTCAGGGCCAAAATGAATGGTTACAGGAGAAATACTACGTACATTTCTGGAGTTCATTGTCGAGGGTAGGCATGCATTTTAGTTATCTGTGTCCTACCTACTAAGCGATTTCAATCAGTTTATTGTATGAAAGATTAGTTGATTTGGTGAAGAACACAATGCAACTGGCATGGTATTCAGGTAAGAGACACTAGCCAATGAGAGAGCGCCTATTTAAGCGGACGTTTGGAGCCTCAAGCAGTAAAATGCCAAATGTGAGCCAAAAAATAGCTGTTTTGTCGCATTTACTCCAGATCATACA
>JAXQGS010000214.1:0-25669 GCA_037040325.1 Mucor sp. M7501 | reverse complement strand
CTGTAGCTCAGTGGTAGAGCGTTGGTCTTGTAAACCAAAGGTCTGTTGTTCAATCCAGCACCGAGGCATCATTTTTTACATGTTTTGCCAAATGTAGTGAACGTAGACCAGTACGGAAAATGTGATCTGGTTGATAGCAGTTCTCCATCTGATGAAGAGACTAAAGGTGTAGAGAATGATTCAAATCTCTCAATTCAATGGTTAGTTTTTTCTTTTGCTTTATTTCTTTAATAAATCTCAAGTCAAATAAGCTTTTTAAAAGTAAATATCACGAGCTTTCATGACTACATGTTGAAACTTCATTAGCTTCTATTCCGTTCGCTTGCCTCCAAAGGATTTATTTACCAAGGTTTTTTTTTAAAAAAAACAGTTATTAGAGCTACTCATCAAGTTTTGCTGCAAGAGAAACTTGTAATAATCCGTTTTAACCTTGTGATTTTTGATGCCCCTATGCATTGAAAGTAATGCTTTTTTGCGAAGACGTTTGTTGTTGAAGAACAATATATGCACCATTGCAGGACAACCAACAGACAATAAAACCTACAACTCGTATGTTCATCAATTCTGCAAACCAACACTAGAAATTTCTTGCTTTCTTGGATTTAGTTCAAGCAAGATACTAAAGGACAATCTCCCGACCTCAACTGCCACAGTAATCACCATCGAGAATGTGCATATGACGCATAGAAGGATAAACCACATATAAAAAGAAATGTAAAGTCCATCTTTATTATTCACTGAGGGTTGATCATGAGCTCAGGTTTAACCCAATGATCATATTCTTCTGAGGAAAGGTATTCAAGAGAGAGCACGGCTTCCTTTAAAGTAGTACCTTCTTTATGAGCCTTTTTAGCACATTTAGCTGCTTTGTCGTAACCAATGACAGGATTCAACGATGTAACCAACATGAGAGACTAACAAAATTAAAAAAGGATCAGATCAACTTGTTAATATCTAAAAAGTACAACTTACTCTGTTCATAATAGATTGGATGTGTTCACGATTAGCGACAATACCAACAACACAGTTATCCTTGAAAGAATGGCATACATCGCTCAAGAGTTTAATTGATTGAAGCACATTCTTGATAATAACTGGCTTGAATACATTCAACTATACATACTCCAAGTTAATACATCAACACATGTATATCCCGTCTATTATTGCATTACCTCAAATTGACCATAGCTTCCAGAGATAGTGACAGTTGTATGGTTACCCATTACTTGAGCACACACCATGGTCATGGCCTCACACTGAGTAGGGTTTACTTTACCTGGCATGATGGAGGATCCAGGCTCATTCTCTGGCAAACTCAATTCACCCAAACCACAACGAGGTCCTATGTAAATGGAATATTTTATCAATTATTATGTTGCAATCCCTTTTTTAAAAGCCAACTTACCAGATCCCAAGTAGCGAATGTCGTTGGCAATCTTCATCAATGAAACAGCAATCGTATTAAGTGCCCCTGAACACTCTACCATTGCATCATTGCTAGCAAGTGCTTCAAACTGGTAGATGGCCTCGTAAATAAATCTTTCTTGAAAACAGTTCAAATGATTGATCTTACCTTGTTGGGTGCTGTTTCAAAGGCAAGGCCAGTGGATTCAGAGACAGCCTTTGCAATATTCACATCAAATCCCTTGTGAGTGTTCAAACCAGTACCGACAGCAGTACCGCCTTGTGCCAAGCGAGATAATCTAGGTAAAGTGGCTTGAATACGCTCAATACCATAAGTCAATTGCTGCACGTAGCCAGAGAACTCTTGTCCCAATGTCAATGGAGTGGCATCTTGAAGATGAGTACGCCCAATTTTGATAATGTCCTGGAATTCGTCCGATTTGGCTTGCAGAGCATCACGCAGTTGAGTCAATGCAGGAATGAGATCCGTGTTGATCTCAACAACAGCTGCAATGTGCATGGCAGTTGGGAAGCTACATTTGCGGTTAAGTAATGGGTCGTTCAACTAGATGGCATAACACGTACGTATCATTGGAGGATTGACTCATGTTGACATGGTCATTGGGATGAACTGGAGTCTTGCTACCGAGTTTACCGCCCAAAATCTCAATTGCTCTGTTGGATAGAACCTAATAGATTGGATGTGAGCCGATTTGAGATGCCGAAATTTCATGCTAAACCTTACCTCATTGACATTCATACTACAGAACATTATGCAAAAGAGAGTAAGCAACATGTATACCAAGAAACACGTCCACCGAAAAGGCAACTTACTGAGTTTGTGTTCCTGAGCCAGTTTGCCAGACAACCAGAGGGAATTGATCATTGTGCTTTCCTGCAATCACCTAACGATGAAAACCTTGTTAAAACCTTCTTTGCTTGTGCAACAAAAAAAAAGTTAAATCCAATCTTTTGCCGTACCTCATCAGCAGCTTGTTGAATAGCCTCAGAAATCTTGGAATCCAATTTATACTCAAGGTTCACTTTGGCAGCAGCCTTCTTGAGAATACCAAATGCTTTGATCAAGGCAGGAGGCATGCGCTCACTGGGACCACCAATCTTGAAGTTCTCAAGAGATCTACATATTAACTGTCAGTGTGCCTGGATGAAACGCGTATAGTCAATTCAAACAGCTATATAAATATATATACCTTTGCGTTTGAGCACCCCAATAGACATTGGCGGGTACCTGTAAATCACCAAAGGTGTCACTTTCAATACGGTATTCTGTAGTCATCTTGTCTAAATCTCAATGGATTTCGGTATTGAGAAGTGGAGAAAAAAGAGATGCGAAGGAAGGAGGTGGAGATGTAAATGCTTTTCAAATGTGACTCTGGTTGCCATGGAGTCATCATCATCTGATGGCCATCGCATGCTTTCGAATGCGTAAACACTTGCTAAAGCCGGATCATCCGTAGTGTTATCTCCTTGTTGCTCAGGGGTGAATTACATAAGATTGATTTATTCATAAAATAGAGTAGCCCGTGTTCATTCGCTCATATCAGGTGGTAGTAGCTTTTAAAAGCATTGCTACTACAAGGCAAAGAGTGGCATACACATGTATTCAACTTTTTTGTCGTAAGAGAAAAATGCATGCTTGAAATGGAGAGCATGGGAAATTTCATGCGAAAAGAGCCATTTCGCTCGTACTACAGGAACTTTTTTTCAACTTTCAAGTGTCAACAGAACTCTAATCCGGAGGAACCCTACCCAAGCATGTGCAAGGCCTGGATCAAATGGCATTCATATGTAGAGTGGCAGATGCATCCTGTCGTCGCAGATGGGCTGTTTTGCAAGGTCCAATGAATAGTCCAATCAGATGAATAGATCAAAACCCTAAAAACTTCCAGGGGCCAGCATCGTCCGATCATCTACTAGTGACACAAATTATACGCGTTGAAGAAGGGTCTCGTCCCTTTAGCCGTGCAATGCAATTAATGTTGTTACAAGTAGTTTTATTCGTTTAAAATACATGTCAGGTAATAGATATTAGATAATAAGAATAGAGATAATTTTGGGGTTTGTTCTTAAAACAACTTGTCAAGCTGGCTCTTTACATCACTGCATAAATCGACAGCCTTTTCAGCGCGAGGATCCTGTTCTGCAAGAGGTGGATAGTACTTGCACTTGAGTCGCGTATCCAACAGCCAGTTTGTATACTCGTTCTCTACTAGCTGTGCATCCAGTTTGTTCAGCACTTGGAATATGGTCAACATGTCGTGTCGCAGCATGGCAATTCTGTCTCTGCTAATGTCTAAATCCACAGCGAGGCGGTAATGCTCCACATTGTACCAATGGCGGCTATTGATGGCGTGTTCTGCAACATGCTGCTCTTTTGCTTGGTCATCCGAGCTTTTGGATTGCAAGAATACCTTGAAACTGTCAGCAAGCAAAGTTGGTTAGTCGCGTATACACTCATACAGCATTTACTGCGAAATACCTGATGGAATTGGCATAGGGTGGTTGTATCGTGTTTCTCAGAAATCCTTCATCAAGATCGCGCAAATAGACAGATCGAGAAGTAGACTTTTGAAGATAGATGGGCTGATCCACATGAAGCGTAGTGCCGAATGCACCCTTGGGCGTGGTGTTGTGGTGCAGGAACTCATCTGCTTTATCTGCCACTCTATAGCCTGATCTCACCCAAATGGTAGACATGTACACAGTGAATCCCATCAAGACAAACATTGCTACAGTCTTCAAGTTGATAGGAACATGGTCAGCAATAGTAGAGATCCAATGCTTCTCAGTGGCGGGCTCTACTTGTTGCGGCAGTCTTTGCTTTGATGGCTGAGCTGTCACCAATCTTGTTGCCCCACTGCGAGCATGCTGCTGTGGTTGTTGCTCTGTTTGCTTGGATCTTTGTTGAAGTTTGGTAGGCGCATTCAAGCTAATATCGCTGCCTTTTTCCAATGCGGTTGTGGTGGAAGAGACGGATGGCGAGGGAGTAGCTCTTTCAAGAGTTTTAGCCATGTTGGTATTTGTAGTAACACTGGTAGATCTTGCTACAGGTTGGGTGATGGAACGAGGGGCTACGTAGCTCGATTCAAGCTGTTGTTGCGTCTTTGCTTCATCGGCAGAAGGTGTTGCTTCGAGCATGTTGTTGGCGGATGGATTCTGATCTTCTTCTTCTCCTTCTTCTGACACCGAGTCCATGCCGCTTGCTGCATGTGAAGCAGCATCGTTCTTGAGGAGATTCTTGTTGTGCTCTACTACTTGCTTGCGAGCTTCGTCTACTGATTCCTTGATGTCTTCGGCAGCTGCTTGCAAGATGGGGATGAAAACACCTACACTGTCAGCCATGCCCTTGAGCGCAGCCCTTGTCACAATAGCTATTATGATAAAAGAAAAACAGCAGAGTGAGTCGGTATCTTGCATTGCCTGATATACCTGTACACTCGCTTACCTCGAACAAGCACACTCTTGACCCATCTCACGCCCAAATAGCACGTCAATTGACACTCTGACTTACTGATCCAGGTGATGCAATATCTGACAGACGGGATAAAAGCATCGGCATATGGGAGAGCAGCCGTTTTCGTAGAGATTTGCACCGTATATCGTCTGGAAGGCGCTGTTAATCCTTGTAGTTCGCAATGCTAGTTATCTGTGCCACTTACATGTAGTCTTCCTTTTGAACAAGTACCTGGGTCTCTACCACTTCAGCCTCCTTCATGCGAACTATTATAAACAATGTTAATGCAAGGCATTAGACCTTTCCATGTGGTGCTTTTTTTTTACCAATGGGGTTGGATACCGGCATCCAATACTTGAGTATACGCTGCATTTTTCCATCTACCATGCCCCACTTGGATACGGTTAAATCTATTATTTACACTGGTAAACACGCGCATTCTAGTACAACAAAACAGTGGATTCACTTACCGTGGCCCTCGATAGCAGCAGTTTTTCCACCCCAAACACCACCATCTGTAGGAGAAGCGGTTTGTTCATCTGAAAAGAGAAGCTCGTAACATCGCTTTGCCGAGATGGGCAGCGTGATTTGCGCATCTTTTCTCTCTAAATGATCATCGCAAAGACACTCGACAGCAGAATCAGGACATTCGATATTCGATGGAGGCATATCAGCTACATTGAAATGTTAGTCGCGTTGAATCATTGCAAAAAATAAGAGACATCAACATACGGTCTGGCTTGGGTGGTTCCACCTTCTTGGGTGGTGCTTTGACAGCGGTTGTTGTTGTGGACAAGGCAGGCTTGAGCGGTTCAGATTCACCTCGTTGGCGAGACACAGGCCTCAAGATGGACGCAGGACTGACTCTTGCCTCTGCACCCACAGTCGCAGCATGGGGACGACCAGCAGCAGCTACCACTGAAGACTTGGGCGCAACAGATACAATGGTGCCTGTGTTCCTCTCTGCCGTGTTGTGGGCGATATGAGACAGCGCGCTGTTGAATGACAGAGGGAGATCCACGACAATGCTCTTGTGGGTTGCCGAGTTTCTGGAAATGTCGAGCATCTTGCTGAATACGTCTTTGCACTGCATCGCCTCCTTTTCCTCCTTCTTTGCATTACTGACAGCAAACTTCAGCTTCTCTGCAGTGGTTTCAATGTCACCCATCAACGTGCCGAGAATCAAGGGCTCATTGATATCGCTGCGACCGTTGGGAAGAAGGGTAATCGAGATGACGAGATCAGAGTTCATGGCCAGGGCAGTTTCATTGACAAGACGAGCAAGGGATGCGTCTTTGACGATCGTCACTTGGTCAATGTCCTTTAATCGCACAGCAACAGAGTTGATACAGGTCATCAGCACGCAGCTGTAGAACCAAAAGGTGGTCTGTGTGATGAAGCCACGGCCCGTGTAAGCATAGCCAAAGTCTGAAGGTGGTTTCAAGCCGGTCTGTGTCAAATGTTGCGCCAATTCCTTGTCGTACATGTCAGCACCAGATGCACATGGTGTCGCTTTGTCAGTGTCCGTTGTATCGTATTGAGTAACGGCAGGCTGCTTTCGGAGGCAGCAAACAAACACTACAATTGACATCAGTAATACAGCTTCTCTTGTCATGTTACAGCAACCCACTTACCATCAAGCACCACTTCATCGGCATTGACACCGCCAAACAAGCGGCGAAGTTCTCTGTTTTGAGAGTTCATTTTTTCAGGGTATCCATCAATATCAACGTTTGGAATGTGCACAGAGGCAGGTTCAGCAGGCCATACCACCCGAGGCAGGGGAGCAGCAGGTGCGGGTGCTTTGGAGGCTTTGGGATCAAGCACACTGAAATCCTGCGTCAAGTTCATCATGGTAGGCACCAGAGACCACGGAATACCCCATGATCCAGCAGGAAGAAGTTGCGTTGCAGCAGAAGCAGCCGTGTCCACAGAGGTGATTGAAGCTGAGCCTGATGAGTTTGTTGAGCCTCCTCGAGAAGCCTCCCACACCAGCAGGGGAGTCAGTGAAGACGAGTTGGCTAGTGATGCCTCTGTATCCGGTGTGGTGGATACCATAACAATGGATGGCCCTTGTTCCGAGTAGTTTCTGGATAGAGTCAACGAGCTGTCACTGATGGGAGGAGGATATTTTTGAGGGTTGTTGCTGATGATGGACATGTTGGAGAAGGTAGATGAAGAGTCTGTGCGCTTGATGTGGTCAGGCGAGTGCGAGATATCACCGCTGTTGGTGGTAGTAGCTGTAGGTGAAGACAATGCCGTTGTGGCAGTGGACTTGGATCTGATAAGCACCGGTGATTTGGTCAAGCTCATGGGTGATGAGGGTGTCTTGTCGTCTTGTTGTTGGACTAGTTGCTGCTTGTTCTTATCAAACACTCGCAGCCAATCTTGTTTGATTTCCTCAGTCTCTGCCTGCAATACAAACGAAGCTTGCTGCTTGGTCGATTGCACAACTTGGAAACAGAACCGTCTATCAGCATCCGCAGAGGCGTGCACTTGACAATCAGCCAAGCGCACCTTTGCCTCGAGCGATATAGAGCTCTTGTGCTTGCCAGAGCTGTTGACTTGACACACGCCAAAATAGCCGTCGTGGATAAAGAACCATTTGCGAGACCATGAATGGCGGGACACACGCACAAACAAGTAGCCCCATTTAGAGTTTACCATGCTTCCATCGGATGTTCCTGTTTGCAAAGGTGTCACGTATTTCCCAATGTCTCGCTCGGGTGCTGTCAGTGTAATGAATTCTTCCTCTAGCTTGTTTCTTGCTATTTGCTGTCTGTGCAATTGGAATGAGCAGGTGAATTTGTCCTATAACAGATGTTGCATCAGCATCCAGTCAAATAGCCACACACACATATTATATCCATACATCAATAAGCCATTGTTTCCAGTACGATAATGCAGCGTCTAGATTGGCCCACACTTGAATGTCCTTGTAGAAATCCTTGTGCGCCACTGTAGCAGCCGTAAATCGCTCCACAAGACAGTGCTCCAACAACGAGCGAAAGTTCAAGATCCTCAGTACATGTTGACCCGACATTTTGACATACTCCTTTCTCGCCTCGTGCAGTCTAAATGCTTCTTCTCTGACTGCAGAAGGTTCTTTTGACTGACTGAGACCACTGTACTTGGCCAACTGACTTTCATATTTCTCCATGGCTTTTTCATGCTGCTTTCTAAAGTTCTGCAATATGGATTATATCATCAATGCCCATCCCATCTCATCTCTAATAGCGCGAACCCAATGCTATATACCTTGAAATCTCTTAGATGCGTCTTTACAAAATGCTGCAATGGCGATACCAGGCTTTCCTCGAGGTTGTGAATCTATAAATGGCATAAATAAAACTATAAAAGGGGGCCATCATGAGTTACACATAGTTACTAAATTGGTTTTAAAGGACAAGCTTGTTTGTAGCGCATCTGCAAAGCCTTTAATGATTGCTCCAGTGAAATTGGGATCTGTTGATCGGGTGAATTAGAATATCCGAACTTTTTTTTTACTTTGGTAGCAGAGTTAGTATAGGTACCTATCAGTGTTTCATCAAGACCATCTGGCACAGCTTTCTGACACAATGTCAATGTATCCGCATTGAATTCTATTATACAGTGATAGATTCAGCACATGCAAGTTGTGTGTGTGCAGCAATGCATTCATATGTTTTACTGTTCAATTTCTCGGTATACAGTTTCAAATGACGTGAAAGCGAATCCAGCCAATGCTCCAAATGTTCAAGCTGTTGGTCATAGCGATAGACGCTGGAGCGAAACACTGGCGAATCTGTTACAGCGTCGTATAATGTGATGATGGGTTGAAATGAAGGTTCCTCCATGATGAGAGGGGCTTTTTTTTTTGCTTCAAGCAATGTAGATATGGAAAAAAAGAAAGAAATGAAAATTGAAAAAAAAGCCTAGAAATTGAATTCTACCCTTCATATTTGACCTTTGATTATTACCACCAGCACCAGCACCAGCACCAACACAATAACACGGGTAATTTTTGTCAGCAGGCAAAAAAAAGGCGGAATGCTATTCTATGATTGGCATTGGAATTGCACGCTCGCTTGCCATTTAAGAACTGTCATGGCGAGTTTGCACCTTGTTTTGACATGGTGCCAATGGAAAGGGTATAGTGCTCTTGTTGCTCTTTTGATACAACCTTGGCATCTAGTATATAGATCCGCATATGACAAAATGATGCTTTAATACGGTCACATTTCAATCATAATGATATATACACATTTCGTGCCTTTCTGTTGCATCAACATCCATTGGGTATAATTTTAACAGTTCTCATAAATCCAAACCTTCAACAACCCTTAATTATTTCCCCACACTTTTTCTTTTCCCTTTTTTTTCTCTCTCTTTTTCTTCTTTACCAACAGAAAAAAACTACAAACAGAATGTCAGCAACAGCATTATACGACAAGGCATTTCGCTCTTATTTACTGACGAAATACACACCTGCAGCCAACACTTGCTTGAAGGCCATTGCTGCATTGAAGAGCGATGACCAGGACTCGACTCGACTCAACATCTGGACGCTTTACCTGAATATCGCATCTACCATGCTTGTGGATACACCCTTTCTGGGCGTCAACATGAAATTGCTCGGCGTGCCACCCGCCAATTCAATGGAACAGGTATGTCGTTCCATTTGGAACAAGGTGTCTACAGAGGGCTATGCTGGTGTTGGCAACACGGATGCTCGTCTTGTGTCTGCTTGGTAAGTAGGGCTGCTGGTGGAGAGGAGGAGGAGGAGAGTGATTGACATGCTGTGTATAGTATTGCCATGAACATCGAGTTGGATCAACTCGCTGTTGCCAGAAGCATTGCAGAAGAGTGGTTTGCGTCCTTGTCGGATCAAGTGATGGACCATATTTCAGCCAGCCGAGAGCAGGATCAAATCACTGAAGGCTACAACAAGGTGGTGGAGCTCTACGTTGGCCGCACGCTGCCCCGTATGCATGATTTTGAATCGGCAAACACATTTCTAGACTATAATTCAGTGTTGACTGACACTAAAAACAAGGTATATTTCACATGTCATAATTTGGTATTACATAATCTGATATACTGTGTGTGTCTGTGGTTGATAGGCTTTCAAGGCCATCATTGCTCAAGAGCAAGCATCTGTGGAAACTGAGCGCCAAAAAAAGATTCAGATGGAAAAGGAATTGGAGGAAAAGAAAAAGGAAGACGAGAGATTGTTAATAGAAGAAGCCAAGCGCATCGAACAGGAAAAGCAGCAGAGATTAGAAGAGGAACAGCAGCAAGAGCAGGCAAGAAAGGCAGCAGCGACAGAAGCAGCAGCAGAAGCAGAAGCAGCAGCAAAAGCAAAAGCCACAGTGGAAAAGGATACACCAAAGCAGGAAAAAGACATGGCAGCAACATCTCGATCCGTCATGAGCCCACCACAACAATCGAGACAGCAGCAACAAACAGTAGTTCAAAAGTGGATGAATCAAATCACAACCAAAGGAGCGACTACATCGGGTGCCATTTTGATTCTGATCTTTGCTCTGTTTGCTCTGTTACGAGGCCAAAGAGGACGTCTCTCTGTTGCGCTGCAAGGGTTGATGAACAAACTATGGCAGACGATCAAGATGGGCACCAAAGTGACCTACATGTAATAAATAGGATTTTCCTCCATTGTCATTTGCTGTCTTTTCTGGCAACATTTGGGTTCTTGATCTAATGGCTGGCCCTTGTTTTTGGGGGATCCAATATATACACTAGCATTGTGTGTGTGTGTGATTCGACATCATGACGTATAAGAATGACAGTGTCAATGTTTGTATGGCATTTATTATTTATATACATGTACACGTCTCCTTGTTTTGTCTATCTAAACACGCTTCTGCTCCCTGCCCTCCTCTCCTTATTTATTCACCGAATGCAGAAGGAGGGAAGAAGCATTATCATACAGAATTTTAAAGCACCCCATCCATTTCTTTGCACACGCTGGACAAATGTTGGCGGGTCACCAATATGGTGCACTGATACGGTTGAGTAACCAAACACAGGTCTGATTAGCCAACGACACAGCGTACCGGCAGAACAGAGCATTATAAATTAGGGTAAACATCCACGGATTTGAACAAGCTACCTGCCGTAGCCTATCAAATGCTGCAGTTTCACTTTTTGTTACCTAGGCAATCACAGGGCGGCAAGCACTCCGAATGCGAAATTTATAGTTGGGGTTTCTTTGTACTTGATGTTTTACGGCATGTGAAAATGGATAAGAATGGGATGCTGCTGCTGCTGCTGCTGCTGCTGCTTATTACACATTTATATATAAATGTCATTTTAACCTGTAAAAATAGCCTTTTTTTCATTTAAACCCTTCTTTTCTTTTTCCTTTTTGTAATATAATACGCAATGATACCAGATTCACCGTTTTCCAGAGGATTCATCTACACATCTGCCGTGGTTCAGACAGCAGTGGCTCCATTTTCGTTTATTTATTATGTCTACTATTTTGCCACCGAGCAAAAGCTATTCACACTGCATTCGTCTGTCGACACATTCATCCACTACTGGCTGGGATGCGAGCTGATGTTCTATGTCTTTTTCCAGATCACCCGCAACAGAATGCAGCGAATTCTGCCCAGTGTTGCTCCAAACGCCAAAGAAAGAAGTGATTTGTACTCTGTTTGTTTGGCAAACATTGACGATGCTGAAACATGGCTGCCAGATTGGTTCACCCTGAGCCATGATCCCGCCAGCCATCCCAGATTTGAAGATATTGGCAGAGACAATGTGGCTGAATGGTAATAGTAATAATTGTATAGCCAAGCGCTAGGACTGACGCAGCAGATATACTCTAGGTTGTCGTGGGCCTTCTTTTCGCTGCCTTTGGAACAGGTCTTGCAAGACGACATGTCGACAGAAGAGCTGAATTTCATGATTGACAGATTTGAGCAAGAATTCCACATCCAGTTTGACCACGGCTACAACGAAGACATTGTCGCTTACCGCATCAACCTGGATCCTGTGCACGCCTACCACCGTCCGCTTGCCTTTTACACGCTCATCATGTTCCTCACGGCTCTGTTTGGCTTTGTGTGTCAGTTTTTTTGGGGCATGAAGAAATTTGGGCCCGAGACACAATCTACGATTTGGAATCTGATGGACTCGCAATCGTATGAAACTGCTGCCACGGTCGATGGAGGAGACGGCAGTGCGCCCCAGAAGGTGTCCTACTGGTTCCGTGATGGCGACCGCACCAAGAAGCCCATTGTCTTTATTCACGGTATCGGCGCTGGTCTCATGTGCTACGTTTCGTTTGTACACAAGCTCTTGACCTTGGATGCTCCCATCTTTTGTATTGAACTCCCTTTTGTGTCGATGCATTGCGTAGAAGACGTGCCTACGATGCAGGAGACCATTCGCGATCTACAGAATATGCTGCATCGTCATGACTTTGAAGATGCCGTCTTTGTTGCTCATTCGCTAGGCACTGCCGTCACTTCGTGGGTCGTTAAATACATGCCACAAAGCGTAGCTGGCGTCGTGTTTCTGGACCCCATCTGCTTCATGTTGCATTACAAGGATGTGTGTTCCAACTTTGTGTATAGAACGCCTAAAACAGCTGCTCAGGTATAAGATTACTGTCATTTATATATGTGTGTTTGCATGTCGCTCATCACCTTTATCTATATACAGGGCCTTGTAAAGTACTTTGCTTCCACTGAACTGTACATTTCCTACTACATCTCTCGCCACTTTCACTGGTTCCAGACTGCCTTGTACGTTGCTCCCACCATCACCCATCATAACCACTCTTATACCTCCTCCATCAAGATGCCTGACTACACCAAGGTATTCTTGTCTGAAAAGGACAACATTATCGATTCAAATCGTGTAGATACCTATCTCAACCATCACGGTGTCGATGCCACTGTCATGAAGGGACTAGATCATGCTTCTTTTCTGTTCTATCCTTCCTGGCAAAACGAAATGTTGGCCACCATCAACAACTTTATATGCCAAAAGGCCTAATTCTTGTCGTTTAAAATTACTGTATATACACATCTTCTTCTTCTTACTACCTAGACTGTCTTCATTGTATTTCCCCCCTCCTCCCCCTTTCTTATTTTCGCACTAATAATTATCATGTTACCCCATTCATTCCATTATATTATAAAAATGAAATCACCCAGAAACTTAAAACCATTCATGCAGGCTTCGTTGAATCAATCTAAAACGGGTCCATTCATTTCGTCATGGTTAAATCGAGTGTATTATTATTTATATTAAAAATTACATCAAGGAGGAGGTATCTATGTAGTCGTATGCTTGCGCCTTGTGTCATTCTTACACAACGGTTACTCCAATGCGTTGTGCTAATCGCTGATACTGTTCTCTGGCAATCTTTCGCTGTCTCCACATGAACACTGCTACCGAGATCACTACGATAGCCGCATTGACACCCTTTTGTACACATGCAAATAAAGACTGCATTAAATACGAATCGAATCCATAGTGGCAGTTTTGAAATACTCACCTCAAATTTAATGAATCTGGCTCGTTCTACACTCCTCACTCGAGGACATGCTCGGAAAGACGGTAAGGATATCGCGTCATCTTCGTAAAAGGCTGTCTGGTTCTTTTTATCTGCTAGTTCTGGGTCATCCCATTCGCAGCGCACTGGCTCTTTATTGCCAAACTCGACGCAATAGGGTTGTGTTTTCTGCAGCTTGTTGTTAATGCTGCTGACTCCTGTCTTTATGTCATGCACATGTTACCTTTTCTAATGGCGAGCACAACTGACACTCTCCAATCGAGTAGCAAGTATAGGTTGACTTGTCCACTGTTTCATGAGAATGAGTATAGTCTCCCAGATTGCGAGACGCAGCGTTCGTATCTTGGGCCACACCAAAAGGAGGTGTTCGTCGGTATTGAGTTTCGGCTAGTGTGATTGTAAAAATACAACTGTATATATACAACACATATTAACACCCTATACCATGTTATTCAAAATCTCTTGCTGCTTGCCTGAATATGATGAGAGCGAGGTATCGCATTACTTTATATATAGGATGGGTGAATGAAGAAGCACAAACGGATGGCTCTCATCACAGCATTTAACTGAGTTCTTAATAATGTGACGCTTTCGCATAGGCCATCAACCCCCTTCTTCCAAAGTGTTTCTGGATGGGTTTTTGTTTAGATTTCAACTGTCAAAAATGCAAAGAAAGTCCTTGTGGGGTTCCTATAAAGCATTGTCACCGAAAACCAGAATTACATTGGGCCTCGGTAAGGTATAATTTCAACTAAAAATCAAGCTAATAGACTTATATGTTGCATGATGGCAGGTGGAATGTTGTTTGCAACAGCAGGCATGTTTCTAGCCGACCTCATTGAAGAACAAAAACCAGCATCTGAACTCGAGAAACAAGAGCTTGAAATGATGTCTCCTATTGTCGTCGTCGACCATCAACCCAAGAAATAAATCAACACACATCTCTAAATACCATCTATCCAAAACTGAAATATCAATAAATCAAGGTTTCTTTTTAAACCTGCCCATGTGTGTGCATATACACAGTTCTCAGAAATGTGTAAAGCAAGAGGATGAAAGCACATGTATAAATAGCAAAGAGTTTCATGCATTATTTGCGTTGATTCACCCATTTATACAAAAATGAAGTTTCTTTCCATCTACAATGCAATTGCTCTCACTGCTGTCTGTTTATCAGCTACCCTTATTCAAGCTGCTGCGATCCCATTACCTGCAGCAAACCCTAACCCTGTACTCAACTCGTTCACTCAGTTCGACTGGTCTACTACTGATGCTCAATTGTTGGATCAAACTTTTGCTATCGATCTTGATGCTCCTTCAAGAGTGCATGTTACTGATTTGGATCCTCATGGCTCTGGTTTTGCTGTCTATGATAACGGTAACTTTGTGGGTGAAACCGCTACAGTAATTACCAAGGACAACCCATACGGCGCAGAAGAATATCATTACCGTCAAGGCTTCTTTAATTTGGATACAGGACATCATGTCATTACTATCAAGCTGAAGGGAGATGCTACAACTGGAAGTGGAGCTATCAGAATGGTGCCTGGCGTGGATAACGACATGACTATATTGAATGATGGTGCTGCTGTTGTCGGTGAGGATCAAGCTGCTGCCAAAGAGAGTGCTGTTGAGGAGGATACGAATCAGATTGAGGATATTTTTGAAGCTGATGAAAGTAATGATAACAACGATAAAGACGACGAAGATGATGAGGATGATGAGGATGATGAAGACGATGAAGACGATGAGGATGATGAAGATGATGAAGATGATGAGGATGATGAAGATGATGAAGATGATGAAGATGATGAAGATGATGAAGACGATGAAGACGATGAAGACGATGAAGATGATGAAGACGATGAAGACGACGAGGATGATGAAGACGACGAGGATGATGAGGACGATGAAGACGATAAGAGTGATCAAGATGATGGAGACAATAAAGGCGATGAGGAGGGCAATGAAGACGAGTATATCACCATTGGAGACTCTACCCAGGATTTCGATTACTTGACAAACATTTACGGCGTCCCTCAAGATACATCACACACTATCACTCTCACTACTACATTCATCGTAGATGTCTATGCTACAGAAACATTGGACGAGACAGAGACGGAAACTACTACTTCGACAATTGTCATTGAGCCTTCCTTTTTAGAGGATTCATCAGAAGAATCTGCCGTTGTGGAAGAAGTTGTTGAAGAGATTGTTGATGCTTAGTGAGAGCATTTCTTTTAACTAAATAGACCATTTAATCTGTGTATCCTGTATCATGCATTGTAATCAATAAAAACCAAACGTCTAGCGGTTTAAGTTATCTAGAAATTTCTACTTTATTGAGGTCAATATATATTAAGACAATGTCAAACTCGATCCAAGCTTCTCGCGTGTCCCTCTTATTATCCGCATAATGTACTGTTTCGCTAGATGATAAACTACAGGCCATCAAACCATATGTTTATAGGTGCAATGTTCAGTGAGTAGCCTTCAAATGTATTTACCACTGTAAAATCAAGAGTTCAAATCGCTTTTATCTCGCCAACAAAGCGCGATCTCGGCCTCAAAACAAGTGTAATCGTGTTCTACGACCTGGCATTAGGCTATGGATTACTTTTCTGCGATTTTTTGGGGGTCGAGTTGATGATCGATTTTTGGCAAATTTTGCCCTGTACTAGCAAGGGAAAAATTGATGATTTTGAATGATGGAGGTTTTCGTCTCGAAAACGATGTTTTCTACTAAGGTATTCCTATGCTCAAAACAATTGTAGAAACGCATTGGAGCATGTAAAAGTGTCTTTTGATCGCTTTACTATAGTGTTTGTAGACCTTTTCTCCGAAAACGTGTTTTGCGTTTTTGTACAGTTGCTCTTCACAGACTAAAGATATTGCTCTAAAATTAACACCATTAGATTCCTCGTTCGATTTTACATCCAAAACTTTAGAGAAATACCTGTTGTTCAAGTAATAACATTTTGTGTAATTGCCCCTGAAAGGTTTTTGGATGTCCAGAAGAACGATCTGGAGGACCGGTGGCAGCAGCAGCTCTAAAATTCAATCCCAGCTAGGCTGTGTGTTTGCCCTGACAGCCAACTTTTGTATAGTAAACGACATTATAGACGCCTATAATTGCTCAATCTCTGCCTTTGACACCCTATAGATTCCAATAGCATGCTTTTGCATTTTAAAATCTGACATTTGAGTATGCATATTAAGGATTTCTCCTCATTATTGAGCACGTTTCTAGGGTTCAGATGACAGCTTCAATGAGATGTTCCGCTATATGGCTTCCTGAGCTGTATCGACACGGATTGGCCATATCTAATGAACATCAAAAAAGGTTCTCTTATAATTGCGCGATTCAAGTCTAATCAGTTCATTTTCAAAAGTATACATTTATTAAGTAGGGTAAAGAATATTACGATGGGATAGAAGGTAGTAAAAAGTATTATATGTGTAGATATTGTAGAGCTCATCATTGGATAGCTTAAAAGAATCCTTGCTTGTAGGCGAGACCACCAATGGCTAAACCAAGACCATAGATGACAAGGGCATACATGCCACGAGCATAGCGGTTATCTACAATGAGTTCAAGGATAAACCAAACAACAGCGACAGCAACCATGAACCAGGCAATGATCATGACAGCACGAGTAGAAGCACGAGCAAATGTGTTCATGGAAAGCAAACATACAAGAGCGAAAAGAGTATCCTTGATAGCATGATAGCCTCTTTCCAAACGAGGAGCAAAAGTGCCTGTCATGACAGGAGCCTTTACGTGGAACTTGTTGTTGTGAGCAGTTTCAGCAGTAGCAGCACCAGTGGCATCTGTTGCAACGCCAGCTTCAGGATTCGTTGTTGTAGGAGAAACGGTTTGACCAACAAAGAAAGATCGAACGACCCAGACCAGACCCCAAATGACCCATAATGTCATGAATGCGATCCAAGTGACACGGACATGCCAATCTTCAAGGAAGAGGGTCTCAGAGCCAAAATGAGACTCGTCAGCGATAGGAGCGTTAACAGTAATATCAGACATGATTATGATAGAGAGAGAGATTGCTTTTTTTGAATAGGTGTGTATTGAATTACTTTGTGTTTGTAATAATGATACGTTCTCCATGCTGTTTTGATCTGCTTTTTATATTAAAAATCGTCGCCTCACATCGGAACTGTATTTCAATCCTATTGGTGTACAATTACACAAAGGAAACGATTCTTCCATCATGATAACAATAGCCTTAAAGTTTGCATAAATCTACAAGCACATTCGAGAACATGTAACTCTAAATAACATGTCACTTGCGACAAACATCTTCAAGATGTCATAATCACAAAAACAGAAATAAAATCTTGTGATTTTTTACTATTGTTTAGCCTCTTGGTAAACATTGCTTAGAAATAAGCGCCTCTCGTGTCTATGACAACATGGGATGGCTAAATTTTTGTTGATGGCTGGCTTATGGTAGCCTTTTGGTGCAAAATCTTGGTAAATTAATGTAAGCAGTTTCACGAGAGACATGCGAAACGACCATGATATCATTGATTTACTCATGATGACAAAGGGGAGGGGGTAGGATTGCTGATAAATACAAAAACGACAAAAAGGAAGAATTATTCGACATTCGGATTATTTTTCGTCCGAGTTTCAACAAGGTGTTTTACAATATTGCCGCTGCAGTGTACTTTATAAAGTTCATTGTTCGTGACATACTTGTCGAAATTTAGAGTTCTAATCATGGTACCGTTGCAATTTTAGCGATTACTCTAGGCACATACTGCGCAATCCCCTGACTGATGCATACATCTAAATGAATGTAAAGGCAAGACATTCAAGAGATTGATCGTCGGATCCAGCAGTAATCATCATCATGATTTATCGCATCAAATCTATCGTATCGATTATCTCTAGTGCAATCAAAGAGGACGCAGATGATGATCCAGAAACATTTCGAACATCATGTTGCAAAAATTAGGGGTATTCGATTTGCCTTGATTGGCCAAGTCTAGGATCCATCGGCTGAAAGTTGAAAAATGTTCGGCTTTCAAATATTCCATTTTATGCAGGTGCCTGTCAAAATACTTGATTCACTTCCGAAATGAGGCGATGAAAAACAAGTATATATATCATCCATCATTTCACGACAAAATGCTCTCCATCAATTTATTCAAACAATAATATAAACAACAACAACATGTCTGCTACTATTGCTACTACTGACATCAGAAACTTCATCTATGCCACTGAAACTGATTTCGTTCAAGACTGGCATGTCCGTGTTACTTGGATCGCCTTCATGACATTGTGGGTCATTTGGGGATTGATTTGGATGGTTCGCTCCTTCTTTGTTGGCCAAGTTGCTTCTGCTACTACCACGAATCCTGAAGCAGCCGCTGGTACTTCTGATCCTGAGGTCGCTCACAAGAAATTCTCCATGAAGACGCCTGCCATCAACGGTACATTTGCTCCCCGTTTGGAAAGAGGCTATCAAGTTGTCAAGGATGCTCTCTTCTCTCTTCTTTGCTTGCTCTCCATGAACACCTTTGCTCGTGCTTCCACTTATGCTGTTATGATTCTTGCCTGGTTCTTTGTCGCATTTGCTGTATTCTGGTTCGCTGTCGAGCTCGTTGTCGATAACCGTTATGTCCGTGTTCTTTACACTACCATCTTTTACGGTCTTGGTTTGGCCATTGGTGGTCTTGCCTACAAGCAGGGTTTCTTCTAAATATCCAACATCTAACCACCTATCCCTATATTACTACTATTACCCTTTATTACTTATCATCTAGACACTTATTACTAATCCACCTATGACAATAAACTTAATTTAATCTTGAAAACGATCTTCTATTGTATGTCATTTGAACTTTAAAATCGTGTAAAAAAAAGAATCTTCCAGCATTTACAGCCATCCTATTTACCCCACAATTGCGTTTTACATAAAGAATTTTCCATTGCGCATTCAAAACCCGTATCAAACACATGCCATCGCTTTATTTTATACAAGACAACAATGTAAACTACTCGTCATTTCCCTCTGCCATGGCTGCTCTTGCTTCATCCAACTCGTCTTGCATGATTTTTTTACGCACTAAAGCAGCTTTAGCTAGATCCAGTCGGTTATGCTTTTTGAATACAATAGCCAAGCGTCGATCAGCGTCCATTCTCTTTTGTACATTTTCCAGGTACGTATCCATGTCTAAAATGCCTGTTTGGACCTGAATGACAAGCATGTTCATCTTGATTTCCAATGCTTGCTTTCGATCCTGCAAATCCTCCTTTTGCTGTTTGCCGGATTTCGATGCTAGGTTAGAGTTGACGAGGTTGAGTTCATGCTCCATCACCATATTAGAAACAATATTATCCACACTAGTTGCATGCGTTTAGCTCATAAATCTATAATGTGCATGTCCAACTCACTTGTTAAACTCTTCTTCAGCTGCCTCCAATTCACTGTTATTAGGTGTATTTGCTGGCTCTGGCTGTGTGAGTTGCGGCTTTTCAACAGGCGTTTCAGGTGGTTGAGGGGTAGTGGCTGGCGTCTCCTCTGCTGGTGTACTGGGCGTTGCAGGATTCACTTGCTGTACTCGAGGGGATGAGGAAGGTGGAGGCTGAGGGCCACCCACTGTCAAATGTGCCAACGACAAGCACTCTGATACTGTGCTGCCAAATGCATCCAGCACCAACCATCGCTCTGATCTCTTGGCAATATCTTCGCCTGTCAATGGCTCTCTCAAATTCACTTGTATGTCTATCTTGCCACCCGTCTTTTTTCTGCTGCCATCCAGCAACTACAGCAACAACAATATATTTAACAACACGTTAGATACACACACACAGGCACAACTTACATCAAAGGCACCCGCAATAGACGACTTGGTCAATAAGCGATCCATAGGTATAACCACTTTACCAAGAGACACAGGTCTTCTGAACAAACCATAGGTATACTTGTTGTGAAACACTTCAATGGTCAACTTTTTGCGCTGCACATAACGCTGAAACAATCGGTTGGTCCGACTGATGGGTATTTGAAGGGTAAAGTCGAATTCTGGATTGATGCCTGGCACGACAGGTGTTTCTCCCTTGTTCATGGCTGCTTGCGCTGTGTTTTCAGGAGGCCAACCGCCGAAATCCCAAGTGACAAAGGGCTCCAAATTAGTAGAAATGTCCAACGTAGGCAGACTGATTGCCTTGATGATCTTGAACTCCATCATGTTGTCAGGTATCGTGTCTAGCAAGTTTTTGTACGTGTAGTCCACTTGCTCATAGTGTAGAGGGGGTATGTTGGGCTTTGTTGCATGGAGTGATACCAAGTCTGCAGAAAAGGCTTCTTCTGTCTTTGCATAAGCATCTTGTTGCTGTGAGTTGATCAATGTCTTGTTGCTGGCTTTACCGCGGGCAGCAGGAGAGGCATGCTGAATAGACAGGTTGTGGCATACGTTCATTTGGTATCGAAGTTGTGCCTCGATTTGATCAAACGAAGTGGCGTTGGGTCCTCGTGGAACTGGCTCTACTTGACGTATCTTTCCATCTCCTAGCGACATGTCTGGTTCTTCTGGTAAACGCACTGAGTCAAGATCGACGATTTCTCCATTCTTGAGACGAATGCCAGTGTGCAGCAGCTCCTTTGACGTGCGCACCATGTGCTTTGCGGCAACAAGATTTCCCAAACCCTTATAATGGATGGCGGCTTCCTTGTACTGTTTTTGTAAGCTGATTACTTTACCAAGGAGATCCTGAACCTGCTGCAAGTTGTTGGTGGTGGCAGCGGCTCGTTGAGATGCAGCTTGTTGTTCCTGTTGCTGAGGTGGTGGTGGTGGTGGGGTAGCAGGTTTCACTGGCTCAGGTGATGGCGTACGTTGTTGCTGCTGCTGCTGTAATTCTCGAGGTGAAGCTGGTTCTGGCGAGGCTTTGGCAGGAGGCTGATCCGTCTCCATGAGTTCATTCGACGCTCCATGAATCTCCAACAAATCCTGGTATTTCTGAGTAAAGTTTTTCGATTCACGCAGTAATGCAACTGCCTTCTTTTTATCACCGTCTCGTTTCGCTTGCAATGCCATCTTTTGATATTCCTGCGCCTTTGCCTTCCAAAATTCAGGGTCAATAGACTCTTCTTCTTCTTCTTCTTCTTGAACGTCATTTTGAATATCATCTGGTTGCCTTGACATCATGGCTTGATTGATAGACGACTTGCGAGGTGGTGGTGGAGGAGGTGGTGTCTGATCAGCTTCATCCTCATCAGCAGGTGGTGAATCAAACAAGTAGTTGGCTGCTCTCTCCAGATTGTTATCAAACATATCCAGCGCCTTCAAAGCTTGCTTTTGAGTAAATCCCATATTCATCAATTCCTTTGCTTCTGGCCCCAGTGATGCCGCTTGCTCCTGAGACACTGCGTTTGAGAGCGACGACAGTTCGTTCTATAGCACACACCCACACAGGCATCAGCACCACACTCTGCACTATATCATACAAGCGCTTACCAGTAGATTGGGGTCTTGGAAATCTCTCTCATCCAGTTCCACTTCAATGTCTTCATCGCCTTGCGCTAATGCTGCATAAGAGTCGATATCAATCTCCATGTTTTGGGTTGGTGGTGCTGCTGCTTTTCTGGCAGGTGCTGGCTCTTTCTTTGGTTTCGCTGGAGCAGTAGAAGATGAAATCTCTTGCAGTTGTTTCTGTTGCCCCCACATGAGTACTGGGTACTGTTCGTCACTGGCTTCAACTTACCAACAATTCGGGGTCGTTCATGTCCAAGTCTTCATCGACGTCTTTCATGGTCGAGTTGAGCAGGTCGTCAATGTCGTTTATGTCAAAATCCTTTGCAGGATTGCTGGATTTCTGCTTTCCATACATGTTGTAATAAAAATGAAAGAAAGAGGGGGGGAGAGTTTGTCTGTTACATGTTTGGCGATTTTTACATGAAATCAGTCAGCAGCTGACTCTCTACATGATGATGAAAGTTGCCTATCATCCGGACCGGAGAAGATGCACAATGGTGCAATGATCAAAGTGACCGTTCAGATCATTGGGAAATGGTCACTTGGCAAAAGGGTTGAAATCCATCAAATATTTTTTCAATTCTGACAAGCTTCTTTTCTTGATTTCGATATACACACACAACATGTCTACTGCTGCTGAATCAGCTCCTATTGACAAAGCACCTGCTGAAAAGCCTGTCAAAGAGACACCTCAAGTGCCGAGCGGACCTGTCGATAAGCGCATCTACATTGGCGGTTTGCATCCCTCAACGACCGAGAATGAGATTGCAGAGAGATTCAGCAAATTTGGTAAAGTCAGCAACGTTACCATTGCCAAGAACACAGACAGTAAGTGTGTGTACAGAGTCCATGTATCAGTCAGGCCACTTATATGCTAGTAGACGAGTGTCGAGGATTTGCGCACATGACGATCCACACAGAGCCCAAGAAATGGGATGCATGTAAGCCAACAGAGATCAGACAGTGGATTGCAGTGGATACTAACAGCTGTCATGCTACAAGGTCTTGGTGTGTACAATGGTGCCAAATGGAGAGGCCAAGAGCTGAAATTAGAGGAAGCCAAAATGGACTGGCAGGAGCGCAAGCGTCTTCGAGAGGAAAAGATACTGGAGCAGGAGGAAAAGAAAAAGAAACGCTTGGTGAGATGGAACGACAGTGATGGTTTCCATGCCAAAGACATGACACCAGTGACAGACAACAACATGGGCACCAGAAAGGGCTGGAAGCGTGGACGCTACGGAAGAGCCATTTCTGTGATGCGACTCAAGAAGAACGACGGCACTAAATTTGTATTCGAACCCACACATTACAAGAACAACTTGACCAAGCTCTACAACATTGGCGTGCGCATGAAGCCTGTCAGCCAATTAATCACGAAAATCGACGACGAGAGTTCAGACAGTGAAGATGACTGGCCATCGTACTCCAACAAGGCTGCTGATCAGGAACAGGAAGACGACGACGACGACGATCAACAGACACGCACAGCGAGATCAATGACTGACGATGAAAAGCGAAGAGCAGCCATGGAAAAGATGTTTGAGGAACAAAGAATCAAAAAGGAAGCAATCAGTAAAGCACTTGCTGGACAAGCAGAAGGCCAGAATCACACCACATTTGACAATGACGACGACGACGATATCCAGGTGGACGATGCCTTTAAAATGGATGTCGATGAGGAAGAACAAGAGCCCAAGAAGCCCATGGACGCTAAAAAGTGGATGTTTGATTCCGACGAAGACGACGATGACAGCGATCAAGAGCTCGACATCAAGATCAACCCCGTGCTGGAAGGTGAAGCAGGTCGAAAGAGATTGGAACTGCAAAAGAAGTTCAAGGGCGATGACCGTTTCAAATTGGGCGAAGACTTTATCGATGAGGAGGAAAAGAACGTTCAGCCCAAGAATCTGGGTGATGATATCACTCAAAGCCTTGATGCCGAGAAAGACCAAGCCATGGACGTGCTGCGTGCCATGTTTGGTGACGATAAAGTCAATTTCAAGCCTAAACACCAGAGCAATACCTGGGCAAGTTCAGACAGATTTGATCCCGATGCTGATGACTCCTCCAAATATCTTGCAGAGGCTGCTGTGGAAGAGGACGCTACTACTGTCAAGCACCAGAATGCTGGTGAAGACGACGAAGACGATGAAGACTTTTTTGGTAAGGTAGCAGATATTAGCTGTCGTGCAAGAATACTTATTGCCATGTTGCAGCTCAACCTAGAAAGGCTGAAAGTGCTATACCTGTTGTATCCACCGAGAAGCATTTTGAAGTGAATACCAACCTGAAGCCTTTGTTTGGCGATGCTGAAGAAGCACCCTTCACTTTGTTTGGCGGAGACGACAATGACCATGATCAACAAGGATCATCCTTTGGAGCAGGCAAGAGTGGATCACTCTTTGGTCGTGCTGACCATGATGATGACATGTCTCCCAGTTTCACTCCCAAGAAGGCAGAGGGCCGACTTGGTTTGGGCGTGCTATTCTTTTTCCATTTAGACGATCCTGCACTGATGAAAAAGTAGGTTTTGTTATAATAGCACATGCCAAACTACACCACTAACAATCCGTTTTGTTGTAGGAGCTGCTATGCGTATGATTCAGAAGGCGTGTTTCAAGAAAAGGCTGAAGAGCGCGATAGCTATGAAAACAAGTGGCGAACACAAAGACCTGTGATCAAGGAGATTCTGAAAAAGCGTCAAAAGAATGCCATCAAGAATCAAAAGAGAAGATCTACCAAATATTTAAAATAGACATTGATTCCCATGTAGTGTACTCTTTTTTCTTGCTTCTTGTTGTATTATAAAATTAAACCCGTTCATTTAATGCATTTTATATCGCTTGTCTACTGTATTCATGTTATGCTATCAAGTACCATTTCTTTTGAGCCGTAGCAGCTGGATATCCATCTGGATGTTCAGAAAGCCCTCAAAGTATTAAGCATATAATGATCCTGAAATAAAGCCTGTAGCCTCAACACAACAAGCGAAAAGCTAATCTTCTATATCTGTAAAGTGAGCAACACAGTGTTGACCCTTCGCCACTCTACAGCAAAGCAGTGTATGATCAAGTCGTTTTAAACGCATCGTTTTTCAATGCAGCATCTATCCATCCACCACTTGCAATTATTTGTATTTATCAGCTTTTATACGATGATCCTCATCGCTCAGCAGTCGCTTGTTTCTTGAATTATCATCACCATTTCCACAACTTCACAACAACTATTCCAATCTAAAACACAAATACATCATTGCTTTCCTTGCGACATTTCGCTATATGTGACATGCTACTTTTAATGCGAATTTCAATAAATCAAACTTCATATTTAAATGTGTCAACTTTTATTAGTAGTAACATCTGCTTAAATTTTTCAAATTTATAAAATGACCATATATCATCAACCATCTCAGCTACAAGGATACCAATTGCACAGCCATATAAAACGCAAAAATCTGATACAAGAACATGCTAGTTTTAAAGTTCTGGCATCATTATAGAGGCCAATTTTATTACAATATTTACAATGATCTATCTCACTTGCTGTCAAGTCCTTCAGCCAATCAAATCGCTTAAATGGGCTCGACACACACAAAAATTTTAGAAAAAAAATGCAAGGGTTTCCCTCTGTTTTTTCGTTAGGCGGGGGTTCAAATACTAGTAAATAGCCTAATACAGAACTATCGTACCAGTAGATGAGTTAACCCACCTTTGGGTGCCAGACAATGCCTTACTACACCATCTAGCGTTAGG
>JAXQGS010000213.1:0-26467 GCA_037040325.1 Mucor sp. M7501 | reverse complement strand
ATAGAAACATACAGGTACATACAGAATTAAAGTATACTAAACTCTTTTTTTCTCAATCTCAATATCTCAAAAGTTACAGCCCTTCAAAAGTTAGCCATTTTCTGCTTTTTCCACCGTTACTCATCGACATTGTCTTTAAACCCAAATTCAACAACTTTTACTAGTAGCATCTGTTCAAAATCATCAAAATCATAAATTCACACATTTCTCATCAACCATCCTAGCTACAAGAAATTCAATTGCACAGGCAGCACCATCAGGACAAAAAAGTGGTATAGGAACATGCTGGTTTCAAAGCTCTAGCAGCAATTTTATTTTTTTCGACTGTAAATTCTGAGTCGTTCATAATTATTATGCTCATTTTGTTTTGTGTAGAAGATGCTCATCTTGTTTTGTGCACATTGCTTGCTGAATCTTGAAAAAGAACAAATAATGTCAATGTGCACAAAGAAATCAACATGAGAATAGAGTATGCAAGTTTATTAGATTTTATAAATTGTCAATAAAGCGTGTGCTATGTTTGCGTCTAAATTTACATTGCCTGTAATACCTTTATAGCTTGATTGAACTTTTTATAGTAGGTGAGATTGAGCAACCCCACGTGCTCTCGTGTAAAATACGCATAAACATTGTTGTATTATGTATGGTATACATTTTGATAGAAAGAAAGAAGCCACTTCAAGATGACATCAAGATCTGCAGTGGATGTGATATTCATTGTCGTCATTTTGATTAGACTTGTATGCTAGTGGTAAAAAAAGATCGACTCCTCTTGGTGTATTTAGGCTTTTTCTTTCTAGACTCAATCCACGCTAAAGTTTTAAGCATTTCTTAAAGATCTACCACTCTCGCATGAAACAACAAGGGCTTATTATTGTCATGATGCTATAAAGAGAAATACTATATCGCTTTTGGGATTTGAGACGTAAAGGGGTCAAAAAAATCCAAGCCCCATCACAAGAACAAACAAACCACCACAATCAACAACAACAAATCACCACAATAGTCATAGCTTGGCGAAAAAAAAAAAAAGCTTTATAGGATCTCTTTTTTTTTTTAGGATGGTGTATAAAAAAAAATGTATGTATGTATAAAAATAGAAGTACAGGCGTAAAAATATAAATTAACTATCTAAAGAAAGGTAGCGAAAGCAGTTGCCACTAAACACAACAGCATGGTGGTTCCATACATGACAACATGTTGGTTGTTGCCCTCGGATGCACTACTGCCGCTTTGTGAGCTTGCTGCATTTGCTTCGTAGATATCACATTGTAATTGAGATGGAGCTGTGTAAGTGACATTGTTCAACTGTGCTGCAATCTTGAGAGCATCTCCCTTGTTGTAGAAATCAATCTCTAAAAAGTTGGGTTGACGGCCAAAAGTCTGTGTACATGTTTGAGCTTGCTTCAAGAGGGATGTTTCACTGTTGGTAACATTGGATGTTCCTTTTTGGGGGATCTCAATCACGGTGGTGCCCAATGTCAATGTACCGTACAAGAAATGGTTCATCACATACATGACTTCAGTTGGATTATCAGGTTGAGCAGGTCTATCAATAACGCAACTAAATGCTGATTCGTTGTGATTATCGTATGGTGTTTCAAAGACAAAATTCCATTCGGGGAGAAGCCTGATTTTTTGATGGATTTACAACAAAAAAAAAAGGGGTAATCGAGGTTAATATCACAATGACCCACATCACATAAAGACGCCCTTTCACTTACCATGGCAATGCAGAAGTATCAGTTCCTTCATCCATAAAGTTGACAACTCGTTTTCCACTGGCAATCATTTCAGCTAATGTTGGCCAAGTAAAGTTTCCGTATTCTTGTACATGAGCGTATTCAGTGAGACCACTGGCATTATAGGCGGCAGCAAATGCATCGGTTTTGAATCCACCAAGGTTATTCCACATGATAGTAACGACTTCATTGGGGTTGTTCTTGACCCAATCTGCAATGACTTTGAGGGTATCGACAGCAGCACCTGCGTTTAATATAGAGCATGATGTATGACAGAGTTGGATGCTATCAGCTGTGGAACCGGCAGTGGTAGCGTTTGAAGATTTGATGGCTGATAATTTGAGACCTCTTACACCGTCTGTGAGTTGTGTATTTACAGGGCAAGCTTGATTAGCTGCTGGATTGGCCACAAAACCGTAGGCGTTGTGGGTTAAAAGGTAGGTCAATGTGTCATAGGGCTTATCACATAATTCAGCATGGCCGTTACAGACTTGTTGAGCGCTCACAGCAGCAGAAGCAAATGCTGTGGCAATGGCGAATATTGATAGCGATGAGATATACATGTTGTTGATATGGAGAGAAAGAAAGAAGGAAAAGAGTAAAAGAAAGAGAGAAAAAGAAGGACAAGAAATATAAAAGACTATAATTTTTAAATAAAATTGGCAAGTTTATTTATGGATCATCGTTGTCATACTCTCCAAAGAAGAAAGTCCGGTTTAATTTTGCAAACAAGCTATATATAGCAGGTGCTCAATCAACATTTAGATCATCGTCAGTAGCCTCTTGAGCCTCTTTCTTCTTGGCAGGGCAGGTAAAGATTAGTACTGAGACATCTCTACTGCTACTATACTGGTGTCTCTTTGCGCTTTCGGCAAACTTAACCTACACTAATGTACCTTGCCAACAGCCGAGATCTTGATTAAAAAAAGAAGCTATACATGTCGAGCCATCGACAAGAGTATCCTTGAGCCAAAGAGTATCGTAAACTTCCTGGATCACTAGTGTATGTATTCACCTGCCTTGGAACAAATGTCTGCTTGCTATTTTTTCCAATCCATTTGAAAACCAAATGTTGCCAAATCTCTATCCATTGCCGAGATTCAAACACAAACATGAGGATCGATCATGAACAGCTTTTCGCTATACCAGATAGACTTGTACTCACACTGTCATGTATAGACATCTTGGAAACTAAAAGCAACATCTCAAGAAGGAAATGCAATGACAATGTATTCTTTTTTTTTTTAGAGAAATCCCATCACACGCTGATTTCTATAGGGAAGCAGCAGCAGCACTTGCAAGTAACAAGATGGAGAGCGGTCATCCATTCTCTGGTATGATTTGAGTACAAAAAAATCACATTTCTGAATATGATTCCTTGGCAAAAAAACCGCTAGGATGTATAGCCTACAAAATCTTCTTTTTTACAAGCATGCACATGTTATGATTTTCGATATAACCACTGCAAAACCTGTGCATAGAATATTCATTTTCTGCCTTTTTTTTTTTTTACTCGCTCCAGGGCCCTGCGTATCGAGATATAGCCTATAAGAAAGTGCATCAGCGGATATAATAGGAGGGGTGCGGGGGAAAAGGATGGCTCGTCATGCTGATGATCCAATGCGGATTCTGCAGGCAGCTGTCAGAATATCCGTCTGTTGCCATGGATACCCAGTGAATGGTGCCTGAATCTTTGAGTCTATCCATCTTTCTAACAAATAAAAAGCTTAGCAAAAAGAGGGCTGAGTAAAAAAAGGGTAGTATGTATTTGTCTAGACTTTTGGTCACTAATGACGATACTTTTGTTTACAAATGCAATCACGATTTGGAATATACCATCCATCTCACTGTTCCATCTTGTACATGAACTATATTACATGGACAACATGAATCCTATTATGCAACATCAACATTGGATTACACCAAGTTACTGTTTTGACAGTTTGTTTTCAAATCATCCAAATCGAGACAACATCGGCAGGGCGGTCATTGCATTCATCAATCGAGATCTTCTCTTTCTCTCTCTTTCTTTCTCGCCGGCCATTTAATCACTGATGATTGGAGAGGATCGCTGGAATTTCGCTTTCTATAATGTCATCCGTGCTCCTTTTTGTTTCACGGCAATTGCTTCGCACAAGAAAAGACCTGTATATACTAGCAGCAATGATTTTGGCATGTCGCTTTAATACCAATATGCTATGCCACTGTGAAAATCAAGAGCATAGAAACTGGATCATTATCGAGTCCCTGAAAGAATGCTCTGCGTATGTACCATGTATATACTCTCATGGAATTCTAGAGCAAGCTTCGATCGCAGACAGACATTGTGTCCTGATCGATGGAGGCTGTTTATGTAATCGAGTCATTGGGCCTTTGTACCATCTCATTGCTTATATACAAGAATGCTTGTACCTGAAAAAAATGAAATACAATACAATGCTAAATGGTGCCTGAAGCATTAGACTGGATTACTAAATTCTCAACACTATAGAAAAGTGATATCAAATTGTCAATGACTCATGAATGATAACCTTGGGACAACAATACACAAGTTTTGACCCTGCAATCGACCATTGCAGCCCAATGTGGAAGCATCCATGAAATTTCAAACTCGTCGAGATATTAAGAGAAGAGCAATTTACTCTTTCAGGCAACCTGTTTCTTGTTTCTCTCTCTCTCTCTCTTTCTTTCTCATTCTCTCGATTCCTCTTTCCAAGCTACCATGCGCTCCATGTCGCGTCCACTATACCAGCCACAGTTACCATCACAACATTTATATACCATGACAAAGCAACCATTGCTAGCAAAATACTGGATAGAATCTATCGTTGGATTTCGACTCGCTTCCAATGATTTGTATTACTGTCTCAAAGATGGATCCATCCTTTACAAGTCCGTTGTCAATTTCTTTGTGTGTTGAATAGTAGACTAATTAAAATATTATATGTTTTAGAATCATTGAGTTTCTAGTGCATCGTGGACAATTAGCTGATAATTATGATATCTTTAATGATAATGACAAGCACCCGGTAAATATAAATAAACAATGAGGGGATGATAGGAGAGCACTAGCAGAGTTAAAAAAAAAAAGAGAGAAGAGGAGGATGTTAAAGGGGGAAAGAAAGAGATTGGAATTAAGCCATATTAAATCACTGTAGCAAGATCGAATCCACCTGTTTTTGCAAGCAGCAAAAGATGTAAGTATTATTTGCATGAAAATATTACAATAAACATGACGCACTAAAAACCATTGTATATTATAATGCGAATCAGTTTGGTCTGCAATCGTCCGACTTGTTTACTGTAGATGATTTAATGAATGGTGAAAATATGAATTCAGTAATTTATCTCAGTTATTATACAAAGAAAAACAGGGATCTCCCTTTTTATATATATTTACCTTTTTTTCTCTTTATTACTTAGGTTATTTCCACCATCCTACTTTTTGCACATATTTATTCTTGCAAAAGGTTTGCTGGCAAATCATCGACCACGCATACGAATAGTAATACAGCCATTACGAAACCAACAAGATCGCAATCCCATACCATCCATCTCATTTCATCAGGCACGCAACAACAAAAACTGCACAGATCAAACAGCGAAACAGCATTACAACCTCAAAAACCAACAAGAATGAACACTACTACTAACTTGACAATGCCTACTACCAGCAGAGAGACAGCTGACATGAATCAGGATTATGAGCAGCAACAGGGGCTGTATCAGGAGCAGCATCATCAACTCCAACGAACGATCATGGAGCAACAAGACAAAGAGGAGGAAGAAGAAGAGGAGAGTCTGGTAGACGATAAGGAGGATCAAGAGGAGCCAAAGATAGCTATACAAACCCAAAGCAACGGTACTTGTGCTACTACAACATTATCACCTACCTCTCTCTGCAATCATTACAGCAACAAGGCACTTCCTAGCTGTCCACCTACTACTACTACCACGTCTTTCAAGCAACCAGGACATGGCAGATCTTCATCCACCTCTTCTTCCATCATGGAACGAGTGTGGGGAGAACCGCCCTTTGATATCCAGAGACCCAATTGCGTACCTGGATTCGGCCCATTCGACATTACAACCTTCAAAGACGATCCACGCGAGCAAGATCAGGACGACGAGATTTCGATACAAAGCTTCTTGGACTCGACACTTGATTTTGACGATGACGACAATGACATGTACGATACAAAGCAGAGCCACACGCCTTCGTCTTCTGGAGACAGTGGATATGGCACCCGACGTAAAAATAGAAAAAGATCGTCGTCGTCCATCCAACCGCAATCAACAATAGCTACAGAGACGACAACGACGACGACAACAATCAACGGCAATAAGGTTCAGAATTTGTTTGAGGCTCTATTTGCTCCTGTAACAACACCACCCTCGCCCCCATCATTAAAAATACATCCAACAAGCTCCAAAAGTACCGCTTCTCTAACCGGCACCACCAGCAGTCGTGGCAGCAGCAGCAAAAGTAGTAGCATCACTAGTCCAACCAAAAAGCTTTCTCTCTTGTTTTCAAAATCTCGTGCTAGTCATCAACCGCAGAGCAAGGAACCTCATTTTGTAAAGTACCAGACTTGGTCCAACAATAACGATAAACACAAGACATCTCTGCCTTCGCCTACAAGTACGAGCAACAGCAACAGTGGTAGCATACGTAGACCGCATGAAGAGCATCTGTTTAAAAGCAGCAACCATGTCATTATAGAAGAGCAGGAGTTGCTGCCACCACCTACCATCAAGATCCAAGAGCCAACGACGACGACAAGGCGATCTTCTGTGCAGCAGCAGCAGCAGCAACAGCAGCCTACGAGAGGCAGACGACGTACAGATGCCGCATTAACTAGAGTGAAATCAGAGATAATGACACCGCCTTCTATTGTCACTACACCAGCCTTACCGAAATCATCACTGCAAAAGCATGGTCGTTGCAAGTCGATTGGTTCATTCGACTTGCTGTCTCCTGCAACACCCAATACAGCCGTATCCTTGATTTCTCCTACCATCCAAGAAGACAGCAATATATTGGATCATTGTAACCAGGATGGTAATATGATTGCTCGTTATGTAAGTATAGTTGGTCTTTTTTCTTTTTTTCATGCAAAATCAAAAAAGAGCTAAAAATCAAATTAGAAATTGGGCAATGTGATTGGAAAGGGTCATTTCGGCACCGTCTTTAGGTACGTCCAACTCTATTTTTTTGACAGCTCTCCTGCCTAGTAGTAGTAGACAACAAATAAACATGTGAGCGCTGACACACACACACAAACAATAACACAGGGCCCTTGATTTGATGTCTGGCAAGACAGTCGCAGTAAAGCAGATTCACCTCAAAGATGCACGAAAAGCAGACATTGAAGACATGATGCAAGAAGCTTCCTTGTTGAGTTCCTTGACACACGGCAACATTGTAAAGTACGAAGGCTTTATCCAGACCCAAGAACATGTCAATATTGTGCTAGAGTATGTGGAGAACGGCTCCCTCTTGCACACGCTCAAGCATTTTGGCCATGCTTTGCCAGAGCACTTGGTGGCATCGTACTGTCATGCTATTTTGCAAGGGTTGGCTTATTTGCACCAGCAAGATGTAGTGCATTGCGATTTGAAGGCTGCTAATATCCTTACTACCAAGGCGGGTGATGTCAAATTGTCTGATTTTGGTGTCTCGTTGAATTTAAAACTAAAGAATCATGAGGAGAACCTAGTTTCTGGAACACCTTTTTGGAGTAAGTATTTATGGGAGGGGGGGGAGGTCGTCAAGTGGGGTTGCTTATATGTCTCTCTAGTGTCACCTGAAGTCATTGAGCTCAAAGGAGCATCAGTTCAGTCTGATATATGGCAAGTATAGAGTACGACGGATCGCATGAATACAAAAAAAACTGACAATGAAATATACAGGTCATTGGGATGTACGGTGATTGAGCTCTACACTGGCAAACCACCCTATGCAGACTTGCTCACCATGACAGCCATGTTCAAGATTGTGGAAGACGATTGCCCTCCTCTACCAGAAGGCATATCAGATGTACGTTGTACTTGCACACTGCTGCATTCGAGTGATCTGGGACTAAACAAACTCTACTACATGTACTATAGGATTTTAAAGATTTCTTGAAACTATGCTTCAAAAAGAACCCAGTAGAGAGGCCAAAGGCCATTCATCTACTGCATCATCCTTGGGTATCGCAAAAAGACAGAAATGCAGCAGCACTACCATCACCCTCCACACCAACAACAGCCACATTGTCACCAAGTTACAATCACCACAATAGCGCCATATTACAAAGTTACCTCAAGAAGGCTGTAAAGAAGGATGCCAATCTCATGTTGGATATCGATCCCATGCCACCAAAACGAAAAAACTCTGCTGCCAGTATCATGTCTCCCACCATCAACAACATCTCGTCTCCCATTGCACCCTACGTAAGACCTTTTGGTCATACACATGTCATGGTCAAGATTACATTTGCAGAAGGTAAGTGGTGTGGTTTTTGTTGTTGAGGCAGACAGAGAAAGAAAGACATATTGAAAACATTGCCAGGATCAGGCCCCATGTGTCCTTTTTGTAAAGAACGAAATCAAGAAACCGCCTCCATGTGTACATCGGGTTGTGGGCTTGTATGCCATCCTCCCTGCTTTGAAAAGCATGTGGTAAAGTGTCATTTGTACTGTGCGTTTACATGAATTCTAACATGCAACAGCTCAAGACGCAATCGATCCGAGGCATTGCTCCTGGGAAATGCCCCGACTGTCTCGCTCACAACACATCACCCATGGACCCAACATGTCCACACACCGCCATGCTACTCCATGCTCGCCCTGCACCTGCGCCCATAGCAGCAGCAGCAGCGCCCAAACCAACCGCCTCCATTTCAACACAACTTACCAGCATCTTTAAAAAGAAGGAAAACAAAAAGAGCAGCATGCATGGATTTGACGATTACTCCAAATACATGCGAGTCATGAATGCAAGAAAATCCGCCCAGCCTGTTGTTGGTGGTAATTCATTAGCGTCTTCTTCTCCTCATACCGCACCTAAAAGCAGTTCAAGCAAGACATGGTGGAAAAAGAATAGCAAATAAACAAAGTGAGAGAGTTTATGTAATTATAATCGGCTTTGTTGATATGGATTAGGAGAATAGCCATAAAAGATGGGACTTGTGGCAGACGCATTGAATGGCAGAGGTTGTTGCTGTTGTGCTTGCTGTTGTGAATGAGGAGGCACGATTTGCGCTGGGTATCGAAAGACTCGAGTTCCTTGAAAAGCAGGATGAATTTGAGATGGTTGCATGGTGGGAGGCTGCGTTAATGGGGGTTTATGGTGATTGAATGGGTTCATTGTTTATTGCAAGAGAGAGAGAAAGAGAAACAAATGCTTGAGGAAAACGTATGACTGTGTGGGGAAAATCCAAAATGTCCCTGTGTAACTCGTCAATATAATAACAAGAAATCACATTTGAATTTGAGTGAGTAGTGTGGGTGTGTAAGATTTATTAGTAGCATTTCAACGCGGCGAGCTCATTGGGAGAGTAAAAGTATTAGTCTGATGATGGTTTGTATATAGGGTGTTATAATTACAGATGTAAGGTATGTGTTTATATGTATAGAGAGAGAGAGGTGGTTTAGATGTAATTGCTGTCTTGCTCTTCTACTGCTGCTGCTGCTGCTGCTGCTGTTCGAGGCTGCCCTTGTTCCTCTTGTCCTTGCTCCTCCTCCTCTTCCTCTTCCTCATCCGATAAAAAGAAATCTTCATCCAGATCAAAGGCATCTTCCAGATCAAACAGCATGACAATCACAAACAGCATGGGCAGTACTACTTTGGGTCGCATTACTTGTCTTGTAAACTGAACTACGATGCTTCCAAAATAGGAGGGCGATTGTAAGATGGCATTGGGTGTGGATGATGTGGATGCGGCTGCTGCTGCTGCTGCTATCACTCGAGAGCTCACGTATTGATATGGAAAGAATGAAAAGCCTAGTTCACTAGAGGACATGATGTAAAGAAAAAAAAAAGAATATAGGAGAGAGAAGAGAAGGAGCCGAGATTTTCTTGTTTTTTCATTTGCGACCCCAACCATATATTATGTAAAAGAGAGGGACTTTTTCGGAGCTTTGTAAATGTGATGCTTTCCAGAGATCAAGCCATGGCACACATTTGAATATGATGGCTATAGTTGACATACTATATTAGCTCATGTTCATTCCAGTGTACTCACCCAATTCAAGATGATTCAGCCTATGAATATACGAGATCAACAAGGTCCCTGTCAGCTGATGTGCGATCACTTGCCATACATGATCATCACCACCACCACCACCACAACAATGATCCACGATGAACAGATGTGTTGATTCACAAAAAGAGGAATTTATTTATGCTACACTTTTGTCAATCATGCAAATATACGATGAAACTATTTATATACTCAAGGTCTAATCTTGACTCTGACATAGGGAACATCAACATCCTCGTCATCGGCATCGTTCACACAGATTTCAAAGATCAAAGACTTGACGTGGGGAGGAATAGGCTTCTTGGAGACAGATTCAACGACTTGGGACAACTTCATGCCGAGTCTCTCGGCGGCCTTCTTCTTGTTCATAAAGAAAGAGTACAGCATCGAGACACCAGAAGACACCATGGTCACTTCCAACTTGTGCTCGTTCTGGAAGTAGTCGATAAACTCTTGCAATGTAATGTCCTTGTCGATATCGAAACGATCCCACAAAGTAAACTTGATGCCGTTGTATTCAATCTGTGGTGCAGCAATGGGCTCAGAGAAGCCAAAGAAGGGCAGTGCCAAATTGACAAAGCCGTTCTTGTACTGCTCCAAATCCTTCTTGCCGTCAATGATCTTGTAGAGCTCAAGACACACCAAACCAGTGACCATGGCAGTAGTAGTAGCAATAGCAGGGATAATCTTACCGGCAATGAACTTGGTCTTGTAGCGGTCAGCAGGCGTGATGCCATAGTTCATGGCACGCAAGTTGGAGGCGGCAGTGATGAAATCAATGTGGTGGTTGGAATCATCGTCCTTTTCGAATTCGGCAGGGTGCAAACGGAAGTTGCCTACGCTGGCGGGAGAAGGCAAGTTGGCAATGACTTGATCCAAGCTGTCGCTGCCAGAATCATTGTCCACAGTTTCGTTTTCTTGGACTTGGATCTTGACGCCTTCCTTGGGCTTGAACTCGGGCACAATAATGTTGGCAAGTTCCTTGCGGAAATACTCGTCGCTGGTTTCCTCCTTTAATCCATAGTTAAAAGCATGCAAGTTGGCAGCATCAATGATGAAATCAAGATGGGCGCGGTTGTCTACGTCAAAGGTGAGAGGGGTAGGAGCGCGCTTGGGACCAGACCAGAAGAGTTGGCCAGTGGATGTCACGGCATCAGGGGGAAAGTTGAACAAGAGTTGACGGATATTGTTGCTAAACAAGTCTTCAAACTTGAAACGAGCCCATGCCACACAGTCAGCAAAGGAACTGGGCTTGTCGGTGGTGAGGTAGTTGTAGACGGTTTCAATGGTGTCCTTGCTGGTACCGCCTTGCTTGAGAGTGGCTTCCACAAAGTTGGGTTGCGTCAAGTACAAGTTGACATTGTCAGCAGGTTGCTTAAAGTAGCCTTCAAACAAATCACGGGCCCATTGGATGGTGTGTTCAATGGCGTTGGGGAAGTTCTTGAGGGTACAGATGGGGATGGACTTTTCTGGGGGATCTTGAGAGGAAGAGTAGGATTCAGTCAAGAAGGGGATGATGACCTGTGTGTTGCCCTTGGTGCCCAAAGTGCCTGATTCCAAGAGAGGCTTGCGATAGTACACACAGCGTCTGTCCATGTACTTGCGAGCCTCCACGTTATCCAAAGCGTTGGTGACACCGTCCAAAGCCTCAAAGAAATCATCGTCGTAAATGTTCTCCGTCTCGGGACCCACACGGTCTTGGTGGATAGTGATCTTGCCATTCAAGTCAGGGTTCATCTTGCTGACAGCAGCAGAGGCGCACTCTGACTTTAGCTTACCAACATCACCAGCTCTAAACAAGAACTGTCTGTTCAAGTTACTCTTCTCAATGGTATCCATGTCTGTGATGGTCAAATGGCCCTTGGGACCAGAGCCCAAACCCATCATGGCCCAGTTCTTGAGCATTTCACAGCCAATAGCACCAGCACCGACAAGGAACTCGTTGGTGTTTGCAATCTTTTCCTGGAAAGCCTTGCCAAAGACAGCAATTTGACCATCGTAGCGAGAGCCAGTAGGAGCACACAACTCTTCGGTCAAGGGCACGCTGGTAGGAAGTGCTTCAAGCGCATCAAAGTACATGTATTGGTGGATGGGGCTAAACTTGCCACTGACACTCTTCAAGACTTCTTGAGCAGCCAAACCACCAAAGACAGCGACCATGGGAGAGAGCTCACCCAAGGATTGATAGGCCACCTCCTTGATCAACTTTTCATTGAGCTCTTCAGGCTTGTCATCGACAGAAGCGACCAAGGCCTTGGTTTGCTCAAACACTTCAGTAGCATCTTGTTCGTTTCTGGGCTTGGGATAACGACCGTGCTTTTCAACAAAACCAGACAAGGCTTGGAAAGCAAGGTGCAGTTGCATGGGACGATCGAATTTAGCGAAATCAGAGACCAAGAATTCGGGTTGCGTGAGTGATTCGTTGAACGACTTGAAATCAACGTATTTGGGCATCTTGACTTGTGTAAAGAGACCGCCGTTGGTGTAGTCACCGAATGAAGATGTATCGCCAATGCTGAAACTGTAAGGGCCAAACACCTTGACTTTGCGTGGTGTAATGTCGTTCAATTCAGTCATGCCTTGAACTTCCTTGAAAGTAACATAGTCGCCATCTTCTAAACCATGACGCACTTCATCCAAGCAAGTAACGATGCCTTCTTCCTCCTAATAGAATGCATTTTGTTTAATCACTATACACGTCCTCCTCCCCCTCCTCCTCCCCTCCCTCATCTATGCTGATCAAACTCACCTTGGAGATGTTGGCAATCATACCATGCAATGGCTCTTCGCCAGTAGTATCAATAACCTCAAACTTGGATCCAAAATCATTAAAGATGCGACTATGCAATTCATGTCAGTTCAATGACGAAATCCAGCACAACTTTGCTAGCTAAAAAGACTCACCCAAAGAGACCACGCACTTCAGTAGAGATAAAGTGAATGTTGTTGGCGTGGCAAATTTCAGAGATGGCCAACTGCTTGGACAATGGCATCTCAGTAACAACAACCACCTTGTATTTCTTGAGCACTTCTTCAGTCAATTCACCTTCCAAAAGATGAACAGGGACATATGGATTCAATTCAGCCAATTTGGGTTGAGTGACCTTGGCACGAGGTTGACCTACATCTTGTTCTGTCAAATAGAACTGTATGTGTGTGTGAGTCTGTGTTTGTTGTATGCGTCGCCATCATTCCATTCTACAGTACCTGAGCAGACAAGTCTGTGATTTCAGCAGGTGTAGGATCCCACAGAGTGACACTCTTGACACCAGCTAAAACAACGTTTTTGGCAATCTCTACACCAAGACCCTTGAGGCCAACAACAAGGACATGAGCAACACTCATCTTCTTCATGGCTTCATGGCCCAAAACGTAGCTAAACAAAAGATGTGGAGAAAAAAAAACGCGTGTCAGTCAACAAGTACTTGTAAGCATGTGCAGAGATAACGACTTACAGTTGACGAGAGTACAAGCCCTCATCAATGGTTTGTTCAGAATCCACATTCATTTTAGACATTTTTTCTTTGTTTCTTTGTGTGTATAATAAAAGAAAGAAAAGAAGAAGAAGAAAGAAATGCAAAGTTGGTTTACATTATAAAGCAAAAAATTATCGAATGTGCGAGAGATAATTACAAACCGCTCTCTCGGTCCTCTCGCAGCAGCAGCAGCAGCAGCAGAAGCACGAAATGTACGTCATATTAATGCTGTGCTCCCCCTTTTGCGGTGTGTCAGACAATGGTGTTCTTAGCAATGACAACCAATGATGAAAAAGAACGTAATGTGAGCTTATAAATCAACAGCAATGATACTTTATTGAAGAATCATATCATACAAAACAAGCTATAATTCAGCATGCTCAACGACATCAACAGGCAAAGCACCAGAGTCAGCAATGACAATATCCACCTTGGGCTTGTCTCTGTAACTATAGGACGAGGGGGGAGGGTTTAGACATACAGCTTTATACACTCGTTCCTATATACATATATACAACTTACCCCTTTTCACAGTTTTCAATCTTGGAAACAATGTCCATACCCTCAAGCACCTTACCGAAAACAACGTGCTTACCATCTAACCAACTAGTCTTGACAGTGGTGATGAAGAATTGAGAGCCGTTAGAGTCAGGACCAGCATTAGCCATAGAAAGAACACCCTATACATTGTGTCATCCAGGTCAGTCAATATGATTCAACAGACACACACACACACACATCAAAAATAAACTTACAGGACCAGTGTGTCTCAACTTGAAGTTTTCATCGGCAAACTTGGCACCATAGATGGACTTTCCACCAGTACCATCACCGTTAGTGAAATCACCACCTTGAATCATGAAATTCTTGATGACACGATGGAAGCTGGAACCCTTATAACCATAACCCTTTTCACCAGTAGCCAAAAGCTTAAAGTTTTCGGCAGTCTTGGGTACAGTCTTACCGTACAAACCCATGACAATACGACCAAGATCCTCATCACCTTGCTTGATATCAAAGTAAACTACAAGAAAAAAAGAAAAACACGCGTTGGTTTGAATTCTCAAATGTCATTTGAACAAACAAACGTACCCTTATCAGTGATAAGAGGACCAACAGCGGCAGAGACATAGTTGAAGGTAGTCAGTGCAAGGAGCACAGTGACTAAAAGTGCAGTAAAACTAAAGCGAGACATTTTGTTTTAATGGTGAAAGAAAAGAGCAAAGCAGATGAGAAGGTTTCAAGCCATTTATACGCAAATTAACATTGTGTCACCGAGGATTAGTCCGATTCAAATGAGAGAAGAGAGTGTGTCCAGTAATAGGATGGCATGTCAACGAGTCTTGGCCAAGCTAATCAAGTTTTACAAGTCTTTATCATTAGAAATAGAGGTTCCATAATGGAAACTATAAGCGTGAAATTAACATGCACAGTGTTGAATGAGGCGGTTGTTGTTGGACTTTTCGGTGTGCATCTCCTTGGAGTATAGCTAGTAGTAGTATGCACCGCAATAGCAGTTGGATATCCCTTTCATGCGAAATCGAATAACAAGTATTACGATTACTATCTATAAGTGATATGCTAAATGTACCAGGCATCATCTAATAGAAATCACCAGGAAACAGCCCAACTGTGAGGATTTAGCTTTCTACTTTTGCTCCACGTCTTTATCAATCGAGATAACTCATATACAGGCCACTCGTACATATGGATTACCTCCTACTTGATAAAAGTAAGCAAATCACTGCAAAAATTAGACACATTTGAGCCCTGTTTTCTTGTGCTAGAGGTAATTTTAGCCTTCCAGACTAGTGCCAAACAGTTGCTTTGAACTAGTATTTACTTACTGATACCTTTGCTCCACTCTTTGGCGACCGAAAAAACATGATCGAAATTCGACTCAAAAGCATGAGGGGTACCTCATGAAAAACATGAAAATTCAAACGATCGCATTTTAGACCTTGAAAACAAAGACTTGTACTATGGTATATATTGATTCAAAATGATTGTATCGATCCAAAGCAACTTTTGAAATTGTTTTTGTGACACCTTGATATGCCAAATCTCGACATTTTTGCCCAAAACGTAATTTCATGTTTTCAGGTTTTGCTCAATAAGTTTATTCAAAACATGTATTTTAGTTAGCACCATAAGATAGGGCTTCAAAAGTACTTCTAGAAAGCTTAAGGAGCCATAGTATGATCATCATTTTTTATATAGTAGAGTAATACGGAATAGATCCACAAAGTCGGTAATTAGCCAAAAATTTCCATTTCGAGCAGAAATCAGAGTCAAAGGTTTAACCGGCTTTGGGCCCGATTTTGACTGACAAAATCCATTTCTCATGAATTGATTGATATATTTGAGGCTGATAATGAGGTGATAGCAAATGGAAGCGTGCTTTAGCTTAGTCCAACTACCTGACTATGTTTTTATTACATATTGTCAAATACAGCATCTATTTTCGAGGATATAAGCTATAAATCGTGGGATCTGCATTTCGACAATTCATTCAGTTACTTAAAATCGGTGGATTTCTAGCAATGTAAATAGGTTCCAAGGCATTGCAATAGTATTCTGTCACCTCCCAAGACTATGCACATAGGAAAGCACACAGATGTTTAGCCTTGCTATTCTCTTCCTCACTTTGGGCAAGTTAGAAGGACGTTAATCAAACATTATTATGGATAAAATTAGGTGCATCTCCTTCTAATGCTTTTCTTCGTGTAATACACATAAATGCTAAAACCAGCTGGCGAGATCTTGTTGTATAGATGAGTGGAAATGGCGCAGGATCAATGCAACAATACACCGGTGTACCTTTCTGATCACTGGGAACACTTTTGACAGGAATTTCGATCTGCGTGGCTGCCTTGCCTTTTTCCTATTTGCATTACAACTTTTCTAAAACAAGCCACTCAGAACCTACATAACCTAATATTTTTTTGATGAAATTTAACCTTCTTCTTTTATTCTTGTATCATTCACTATGGTTGCCAAAAAGCCAGTATCCAAGAAAGCAGCGACCAAGAAGCCTCTTTCAAGCAAGAAGAGCGTTGGAAAATTCACCAAGAAATCTCAACCCAAGGATGAAGAGGCACCCGAGAAGGAGCTTTCAAAGTCTAGATTGAAGAAGCAAGAGTTCCAGCGCAAAAAGTACAACAAGGACAAGAAGAAAAAGACAAAGACCGAGGCAGAAGACGAGGATTCAGACTTTGAAATTGTACCCACTGTCAGCACCAAGAGCATCATGGACAGCGATAGCGACGACAATATCAACGAAAACGACGATGATGACGAGGGTGATTCTGATCTCGAGTTGGACATGTTTGGCAAATTCAAGGCCAAGAAGCCTGCTGCTGTAGCCGTTGCAGCAACTACTGCTTCCGTCAAGAAGCAAAAGCCCATCACCATGAACGACAGTGATGATGAAGGACAGGACGAAAAGTTCATTGCATCAGAGACATTGGCAGCCAACCGCAAAAACAAAAAGTCGGGCGGTTTCCAGTCAATGGGTTTGAGTAACCCAGTGTTCAAGGCCATCATTCACAAAGGCTTCAAGGTGCCCACACCCGTTCAACGTAAATGTATCCCACTGATTTTGCAAGGAGACGATGTGGTTGGTATGGCTCGTACTGGTTCCGGTAAAACTGCTGCCTTTTTGATCCCCATGTTGGAGAGACTCAAGGCTCACTCTGCCAAGACGGGTGCCCGTGGTTTGGTGCTGTCTCCTTCCCGTGAATTGGCACTGCAAACCCAAAAAGTGTGCAAGGAGCTGATGAAGTACACGGATCTCCGTAGTGGATGCATTGTCGGTGGTGACAGTTTGGATGAACAGTTTGAGATGATTGCCTCGAATCCCGATATCTTGATCGCTACACCCGGTCGTCTGCTGCATTTAGCTGTTGAAATGAACCTGGATCTTCGCACCATTGAATACGTCGTTTTCGATGAAGCTGATCGTCTTTTCGAAATGGGTTTTGCTGTCCAACTGCATGAAATTTTGTCTCGTTTGCCTCCCAGCCGTCAAACCCTGCTGTTCTCTGCTACTCTGCCCAAGATGCTTGTTGATTTCGCCAAGGCTGGTCTGCAAGAGCCTACCTTGATCCGTTTGGATGTGGATACCAAGATCTCGCGAGACCTTGAAATGGCCTTCTTTTCTGTCAAGGACAATGAAAAGGAAGGTGCTCTGTTGTATTTGCTCAAGAATGTCATCAAACTACCCAAACACACACACAACGAGGACCAGACAGACGTCAGAAAGTACAAGAAGAAGAAGGCGGATAAAAAGGAACAGTCTGGTACCGAGGCAGATCACCAAACCATCTTGTTTGCAGCCACCAAGCATCACGTCGAATATTTAGCAACACTGTTGGAAACTGCTGGCTACCAAGTCTCGTATGTCTATGGTTCTCTCGATCAAACAGCTCGTAACATCCAAATCAACCGCTTCAGAAACGGTGTGACCAACATCATGGTCGTTACTGACGTTGCTGCCCGTGGTATCGATATTCCCATCTTGGAGAACGTCATCAACTATGACTTCTCTGGCTCATCCAAGGTCTTTGTGCATCGTGTGGGTCGTGCTGCTCGTGCTGGTCGTCGCGGTTGGGCCTACTCTTTTGTGTCTACAGACGAGCTTCCCTATTTGATTGATCTCCAGCTCTTTTTGACTCGTCCTCTTGTGCTCGGTGGTGAAAAGGAAGAGTATGACTACACATCCGAGTTGGTTTTGGGTGCCATGCCAAAGGACTCGCTGATTGATGACAAGGCTTGGGCCGACGACAAGATTTCCAAGGATGCTGCCTTGGAAGGCATCTATAGAACCGCATTGAACGCTTACAAATTATACAACCGTACAAAGCCTCGTGCTGCTGCAGAAAGTTATGGCCGTGCCAAGGAAGTCATCAAGAAGAAGGCATTCAGCAACCTGCATCCTCTCTTGCTTAATGAAGAAAACCAAAGTGCTGCAGAGATTGAGCGTGCCAACATGATCAATGCCATCAGTGGATTCAGACCTGCTGAAACCATCTTTGAGTTTGGTGTGCGTGGTACTAGAAAACTGACACCTGCTACCATGATGATGCGTGGCCGCCGTCAAGTTGTCGACAAGATCATTACACATCACAAAGCCAAGAAGGAAGCCGAGTCTGCTGTTTTGGACAAACCTTTGGATATTCGTGACGAAAAGGAGGTCGTTGAAAAGTTGGGTGGTGATGTTGAAGAAGAGGAATTAGCACAAGCATTTATTATACCAGAATCTAAAGAAGGTAAGAATGGATTTGCTTTTACGAACAGAAAAAAAAAAAAGATGGAGACTGATGTGCAATACTATAGATAAAAAGAAAAAGACTAGTTTCCGTGATGAAGAGTTCTACATTTCTTATACTCAAAAGGACGCCAACACTGAACGTGGTTACTCGATGAACAATGAAGGCAGTTTTATGGAACAAGCCAGTAAAGCACAGCTCGATCTGACAGGTGATGATAACGACGCTATCAAGAAGAGTCAAAATATGCTTCGTTGGGATTCCAAGAAGAGAAAGTTCATCAAGGGTACGGGTATCGGTTCCGACAACAAAAAGCTGATTCGTACAGAAAGTGGTGCATTGATTTCTGCCTCCTACAAGAGTGGACGATTCGATGAATGGGCCAAGAAGAAACACATTACATTGCCTCGTGCTGGTGAACGTGAATTGGTCGGTGCTGGTAACATGGGACAGAAGCGTTTCCGTCACAACAAGGCCGAAGAAGCTAAACGTGTGGATCCACTTGCCTTTGACTATGAAAAGAAGATGAAGAAGAGAAAGCTGAATGAATCAGGAGGCATTGTCGAAGAAGGCGGTATGGGCAAGAAGCGTGTAGGTGAATTCGGCAATACCAAGAGTGAATTGAAGAACGCTAGTCAGATTCGTAAGGATCGTGTGGCTCTTGAAAAGAGAAGAGAGAAATCAAATAGACCCTCATCATCTGGCGGCCGTGGTGGTAGCAGAGGAGGCCGCGGCGGTGGCAGAGGAGGAGGCAGAGGAGGAAGCAGAGGCGGTAGAGGAGGAAGTAGCCGTGGCCGTGGACGCTAAGCATTATAGACATTTCATTGCATTTTTTATAAATAAAGCCAATGAGCCCTTTTGTAACATATGCATTTACTATTTGCAATGGTATACTTTGATTACATCTGATACTCCTCAACACGTGATACATTGCAAGTCCGGGAAGTGATGTGTGTGTGTGTGTTGGGCTAGTAGCAGAGTGGGTTTTCGTAACTATATTTACGTGCCATGATAAAGGTTTTTTCTTTTTCTTCTTCTTTTTTCTCTATTCCTTTATTTTTTAAAAAGATAATTTATATCCAACTATGTCTTGGCAAGCTTATGTAGATTCCAACCTCCTCGGTACTGGTAATGTTTCTCAAGCCGCTATCTATGGTTTGAACGGTGGTGAATGGGCCAAGTCTGCTGGTTTCCAGGTAATGTATTAGTGTTTCGAAAGAGGGGGCCTCCCGAGACTTATACTGTATCCATGTGTACAGTTGCAACCTTCTGAAGTCCAAGAGATCATTGCTGCCTTCTCTAACGCTGATCAAGTTCGTGCTAACGGTATCCACGTCGCCGGTACCAAGTACCTTCTTTTGAGAGCTGATGAGCGTTCTCTTTACGGCAAGAAGGTAACAAGAGCAAATACGCTAGAAATTAGGATAAAGGTATTCATCTTTTGTTGCTATAGAACTCTGATGGTGTTTGTATCGTCAAGACCAACCAAGCTTTCTTGGTTGGTACTTATAAGGAGGGTATTCAACCTGGTAACTGCACCAAGGTTGTCGAAGGTTTGGCTGATTATTTGATTTCCGTCAGTTATGTAAGTGTTTGTTTCATCACTGCCATGTAAGTAGGCTGACATGTTTATTCTTTGCTAGTAAAAACTGAACAGGAGAACATCGAAACCAACAATATCAAATGTATTTACCCTCCCTCTCTCTCTCTCCCTCCATTTTTTAATGAAATAAAATAAATGTATACACCCGTTAAAATGTGTCTAGATGTTGTAAGGGCGGGTGGGTTCAGTGAATCCTATATAGTGTCGCGTCGTCGTCGCTTGTTATGACAAAACTCTCTATACAGCAGCCACCCCACCCGTCTAAAAATATACTTTCTCGGTCATTCCGAAGCCTTCTTTTTATTTCTTCTCGAGTAAGCAGGCTGCAATGGGCTAAGAAACTCGTTAAAATGCAATTGCTGAACTTCATTTTATAGTGGCAAATCAAAAAATGAATCCACAGAGAAGAAATGACGATGATGGCTGATGCAGCATCATTTATCAAAGCATACGGTGCTCAATGATTTCTTACAAGTGCTTCATACCAACAAAGAGTAGGAGATTGTGATACTTGAGTATGCTGAATTTGTTACGATACTTGCATACGGCTTAGTGAATGTTGATCATTAGAATAAAATCACGTTATTATTATGACCTCTGCATCTTTGTGTTTAAAAAGTTCATATAACTAATCATTGATGATGGCAAAAAATTGAGCTCACTGTTTCTTCAATTTAGTAACGAAGAAGGCCTGAAACTGAATCACTTTTGGAACAGAATGCCATCATCTCTTGGCTATCGGCTTGACACCTCAAGGTGCTAGAGTAAAAGCTGTGAGGGATATAAAATCGGATACGGTGTCTGTAGATACTATTTGGAATCATTTCATTGGTCGTAGCATTTTACATTTTGATTGGTCGGAATATACGACTTTCTGATTGGCTAGGGTTTGACACTGGTAAAGTGTGGTAAAGTTGTATATTACATTTATTATATGAATTTTTTGATAAAAGAAGAAGAGAGAAGCAAAAAACAAAATGGGGGAGGAGAGAAAAGTTACTGAAATGTGTTTGTGGGGCTATGTAATTATTTGGTCAATTTACGTCTCTTGACAACGCGATCAGCCTCTTGATGGATCTCAGCTACACGGCCAGCCAAAGACATGTACATTTTGCTTTGATGATTCAGCATGGCACCAATGTGTTGAGGAGAGAATTGCAAGTTTGGTTGGAAGCTATTGACTGCTTGCTCAACAGTAGATACGGTTGTTGACAATTGCTTCATTCTTTCTTCCATATTGGTGATGGCATCGTTAAAGAAGCTCCAGTTCTCACTAGCACCACGCATGCGCCAGTTCTTTGAGTCTTGATGTTGAACATTACTTGCGGAAGCAGCATTCAAACGCTGTTCCTTGTTCAAAAGAATGAGATCATCAATAGCCTTGCTTTGAACCTCTAATTTCTCGCCTAAAATGATAGCATCCTGTTCAAGCATGTTAGATGAATGTCTCGTGAATTGACCATGTGAAAGACGTACCTCGTTCATGGTGATAGCGCTGGTATGCACTTCCTTCAATGTGGATCCAAAGTAAGAACCAAGCTCTTGATCAATCTTTTCCTTTTTATCGGTTTGTACGGTGATGAAATGAGCAAGCTGGGCAAGTTCGTTTCTAGCTTCGTCAGGGAGTTCCCAGAATCGCGTCTTGTATGTGATTTGGTTAACATCAGTGATATTAGATTTCAATGTGGTTTGCAAGGCAACGCCCGAGCTATGTCAACATGTGAGTTTTTTCTGTCATCATCATCATTTAGGCTGCATCTTACCTAGAGGTATCCTTCTGGGCACTTGGAAGTAAATTGAGAGTCGAAGGTTTAGTAACATCCTCTGCGCCCTTGACCTTACTGAAGGCAAGAGATGCGGATGCTGGTTCAGATGATTTGGCAGATGTGGATAATAATGAGCCAAAGGGAGATGATGAGGATGATGAGCTGCTTGGAAGACTGAAGCTGACTCTCTTTGTAATGCTTGGTCCTGAAGATGCAGTAGCGCCCTTTTCGCCTTCACCTTCCTTGTCGCCAACTTCATTTGCCATAAAAATATAGTTAGATGATGAGCATTTGCAATGAACCTTTACTGAATTACCTTTAGATGTATCGGGGATCTTTGAATTAGTGGATGTGGTATCTTTTGTCTTGTCAGTAGTAGAACCAGTAGTAGATTTGTCACTACCAAATGGCGAGGATGTAGAAGTACCAGCGGCAGGAGAAGCTCCAAATGAAAAGAGTGGAGTCTTGCTGCTACTACTAGCATCCTTGGTAGATTTGTCCTTTGATGTACTGTCAGCGGCTGTTTCTGATGCAGGTGGTGCACCAAAGTTGAAGGTCTTTTTCAAAGTGGTGGCAGCAGCAGGAGAATCAAATGAAAAGGTCTTCTTTTCGGCATTGTCTTTACTACCAGGAGCAGAGCCAGATGTGGAAGTAGTATTGGCAGCAGCAGCAGGTGTAGCACCAAATGTAAAGACACCACTACTATTATCCTTCTTTTCAGCAGCAGCAGGCGTAGCACCAAATGTAAAGGTAGGGACGACAGTAGGTTCTTTGGAACCCTCAGTACTAGACTTCTTCACGGGAGTTGGGCCAAACTGGAAGGGCGATGATGTATCCTTGTTTCCAGGCGTATTGAATGAAAATGGAGATGAGGTTGAAGCAGCAGCAGCTTTGGGTTGGACTGAAAAGCTCTTTTTGTGTGAATGTTGTTCATCTTGGTCATTGTCATCGTCTACATCTCTGTCTCTCTTCTTGCGAGAAGCACTAGATGAGGAAGTAGCAACAGCAGTAGAGGGAGCATTGAAACTGAATGTGGGTGCTGCTGGCTTGTCAGTAGATGTAGCTGCAGGACTACTGTTGAACGAGAAGGGTGATTGCTTGTCACTGGTGGGTTGAGTAGCAGGTGCGTTGAAGGAGAATGGCTTAGAGGCTGCTTGCTTATCAGATGGTGTGCTGTTGGCAAATGAGAATGGTTTGGCAGGCGCAGGCTTATCAGAAGAAGTAGAAGTAGCAGCAGTTGGCAAACTGAAGTCAGCAAATGGCGAAGGCTTGTCAGCAGCCTTTGCTGGCTGGTTGAATGAAAATGATGGAGCAGAGGTGGTAGGCTTGTCAGAGGTTGCTACTGTGGATGGTTTACCGCCAAATGAGAAGGCCTGTTTCTTGCCATTATCCTTTTCAGTGGTATCTTGTTCCTCCTCATCATCGTCTTCTATCACGACAGCATCGGAAGCCTTGTTTTCAGCAGGTTTACCAAAGAAAGAAGAGGAGGGGCCAGGGGTAATAGAGAATCCTTCAGACGATGTACTCTTACTAAATCCACCAAATGTAGGTTTGTTGCTGGTTTCTGAGGTTGTCTTGGTTGTCGTGGTAGACTTGTCTGTCTCCTTGGTTGTCGTGGTAACCGAAGCAAAAGGTGATGGAGATGCTGCAACGACCGCTTGAGTACTGGTATCAGAGGTAGTAGACGAAGCACTCTGTGCACGTTGCTGACCAAGCAAAAGGCTAGGAGGAAGAGCTGCGTCCTTCTTCTTCTCGTCTGCTGCTGATGTGGTGGTGGTAGTAGTAGTTTCTTTTTCAGCAGTTGAGTTAGAAGCGCTTTCAAATGCATTGGCGGTAGGAGCAGGGCTAGAGGCATTCGCAATGACAGAAGATGGACTACTGACTTCAGAGGCTGTTCTCAGGCCTGCAAATGTAGGTGGAATGTCAGTCTTTTTAAAGGCGGAAAAAGTACTGGATTCGGTGCTCTTTTTCTCGGTGGATGTAGAGGTGAAAGATCCAAAAGACATGGCGGGTGGTCTCTCGGCAGCGGTGGTGCTCGATTTGTTGCCCTCAGTGGCCTCTTTAGCAGGTGTGGTAAAGGAGAACTTGGGTGCTGGAACAATCTCCGTTGGCTTGCTAGATACGCTGTCGTTGTCTTTTTCGTTGTCACTGCCTTCAGGGGAATGGATCTCTGTAATTCTAGCTGAAGGAATAGGGTTGCCAAAGCCAGCAAAGGGTGAAGGCGTGGTCTTTGAAGGCGTGCCAAAGCCAGCAAAAGGAGATGGAGCAGATGTAGTTGCAGATTTTCCTTGCTCTACTGCTGTTGTGGTTGTTGGAGCCTTGATTGTACCGAATGACATGGTGGATGTGGTAGGTGTCGTGTTGGTTGATGAGCCAAAGCTAAATGCAGCAGTGGCAGGCTTGTTCTTGTCAGCAGCGTCTTTAGGAGCAGCAAAACTGAAAGGCGAAGATGCTGGTGTTGTTGCAGATGCTTCCAATGGTTTAGAAGTGGCGGCACTAGGTGTTGCTGATGGTTTGCCAAATGAAAATCCTGCAAAGGGTGATGCTGGAGCAGGAGCTGAGGTGGCAGGTTTGCTAGATCCAAAACCAGCAAACGAGGGTGCTGCTGATGTAGCGGGTGGTTGCTCATCAGAATCCATACTGGCATCATTATCATCCATGGTCTTTGCTGCTGATGCTTGTTGAGGTTGAGCTGGTTTGCCTTTCCCAATTGTGACATATGAGCCTCAGTTCAATTTAACACATGTACACTCTTTTTGCTTACCAAATCCACCGAATAAACCTCCAGAGGGGCCGCCAAATCCTGATTGAAAACCTCCTGTGCCTCCACTGGTTGAAGTGGGTATATTGGATGCACCTCCAAAAGGACTACTGTTGGTATTCATTCCAAATCCACCGCCAAATGTAGGTGCAGTTGCTGTAGTCGATGTGGATACTGGTGTTGAAGAGGGCACTGCAGGGCTTCCAAATCCACCAAATCCCAAGGAAGAAGTAGATGCGTTTGTAGCAGAAGGAGGAGGATTCATGCTGCTACCAAAGCCTAATGATGTTGAGGGTTGTTGTTGTTGTTGTTGTTGAAATCCAAAAGTTGGAGTCGTAGTAGCAGCAGCAGCAGGCGCACCAAATGGACTACCAAAGGGTGCTTGCACTGGAGGTTTAGCGCCTGTTAATGAAGCAGCAGAAGAAGGGCTATTGAATCCAAATTGACCCATGGGGCTTGTACTTCCAGGAGCACTACCGACGCTTCCAACTGAATTAGTAGAAGTTGTTCTATTCAAGCGACGTCTAGGTTGAGCAATAGGACGATCTGGGTTGCTGCTAATGTGTTATATAAAACGCGTTTTTCAATCCAATGGCTAGCTGCCCAAATACCTCATTTATGTATCGATCTGTCTCTTTTTAATTTGTGGTGAGTTGAATAAGAAAGAGAAAGGAAGAGAGAAAGAAAGAGAGGAGTATGATGCTATACAAAGACCTATAACTGAAAAAAAAAAAAATTGTGCACAAAATAGTGACTTTTTCTATACAAGCGCGTTTCCATCACTTGAACCCTGAATTTGTGGGTGTTTTTGCATAACACTGCTATGAGTGAATTGGAGAGTCTTTAGCTGCTGTTATAGTGAGTACAGAACAAGTATAGATGTGGAGTAGCAAGGGTTGTTGCTTTTGATACATCTGGTTATACTATTGACAGTGTTGTAAATGCCGTTCTCGATGTGTCAAGCATCAGCACCATCTACATGTAGCTTTTTCATTGAATCAGGATACGTGCACAATGGCGTATATTTGTGGATTTAATCGCTGACATGCTTGATTAAGAGATATAGCCGTAGGCCTTTCTGAGAGGGCTGTTTTATCATGTAAATTACATAAATCTAAGTACTCTCATTAAATGTAATTGGATCGGTTATCTGTAGATTCAGGCATTCAGTTTGTAGTGCCTCTGATCAATACTCTCTCTTCCAGATCATTGGATCTCTCATCGGTATTGGGTACGCTTTTTAGGTAAATTTGTGCAGAAATACTCTGGAAATTTTGCGCTTTTTGATGGGCAAAGAGCTTAACAATGCACTGTTTCGCTAGATGATAAACTACAGACCATCAGATCAGATGTTCATAAGCGCAATGTTCAGTGAGCAGCCCTCAAATGTATTTTACACTGTAAAATCAAGAGTTTGAATCGCTTGTATCTCGCCAACAAAGCGCGATCTCGGCCTCAAAACAGGTGTCATCGTGTTCTACGACCTGACATTAAGTTATGAATCACTTTCCAGCAACTTTTTGGGGATCGAGTTGATGATCGATTTCTGTCAAATTTTGCCCTGTACTAGCAAGGGAAAAATTGATGATTTTGAATGATG